>JASANF010000525.1:0-106193 GCA_030248245.1 Trissonchulus sp. WLG1_4
AGATATTTTTTGGAAAATTTAAGTTTCAAAATAACTGTGAGGCATGAAAAAGTAGACTGTCTGCTGCAGAAAGGTAATGTCAGTGCACAGGCAAGTTTTAGCGAACTTCCAGTTTAAACTTTGTATTATACACAGCCTAGTAGTAAGTTTTATCAAGCTAGAGTTTTGAAACCAAGGTTTGAGCTAGGGATGGGTTGCCTGACTTTCTGGAACCTTTTCAAGACATATATCGGTCAAGTCAAAGGCAAAAATACTGAACCATCATTTACGAGATAAGCCTAACTTCGTAGTTAATTTGTAATTAAAAAAATGCTGGCTCCTGCAACTTTACCAAGCGCGAACTGAGTGTGCAGTTTAACTGAACTTTCTTGAGCTAGGCCCAACCATTTACCGCATATCAAAACATGAAGGATTTGCAAAAACCTAGGCACCACAACTAATTTTTTTTGCTATAACGTGGTTGGGGTTGAGCAACAAGCCTTCCGGCCTCCCCCCACATAACTGAGTCAGCAGGAGAAACTCTTCGTGTCCGTGATGGTGCTACTATCAAAACTTCTAATAGTGGCACCAGCACTCACGATTCTACGCTGGCACCGGAGTTAGGCTGCAAAAGTGCCAACCTATGTATGCAGTATGCACTACACAATGTCTGTAATAAAACGCCCAAAACGCCCTGCTAAGAAGTGTGCAAAACTTTAAAAAATATCCAAAAGTTGTCAAAATAGCGGGAAAATGATCCTTTGCTACGGTTGTCAATTACTCTCATGCATCCGGTCGTTCAATGATAAGTTCTCTCGCAACCTAATGGTCACTTTTATCATACTTAATCACAAATTTTTTACGTTTCAAAATACCTCAAGTGTCTAAAATTGAAATTTTATAAAAGGTCTCCGAGGGCTGGTCTCGGTCTCGTAGGTCTCGTTTGGGTTGTCTCGGTTGCCTGCTGGTCTCGGTCTCGGTCTGGCAAACCCGAGACTTGCCAACCTTGGTGCGGAGCAACCTTTCTGGCAATTTTTGTTTCGCTTCGAGAGCCACCGATTTTGACATCATGAGCCGCCTTTGGACCATTCTAGGGGGGGGGGGTGAAGCACTTGCCTGAGGGGGGGGGGGAAACCACGCCCATGTATGGTGAGTTTTAGCAGGAAAATCACCCGTGTGTTTTTTCTATATATATTGGTATGCTGCCCGTGTCCCTCAATAACCTAACGCCTCCTTGCAAATCACAAACGTATATCCCTGGCTTGTATTTCAAGCACACTTTGTGTATATATATATATTTTAGTCAAAAAGCAATGTTCCGAGTTCTAACACCCCGACAATGACTTTTTACACCTATCATTCGGCGTATATGCGTATATATGTGTACGCATCCATATATTTGGTCAACCGTTTCTAGTGGTATTTTTATGGTTATTGTAAACTTCTTTTTTTGTGGTGTAGTGTGCATTCACACAGCAAGTTTATACTTTATTAACAATTGACCTGTTTGTGATATATAGTAGTACATCCATGCCACCACCTGTTCTGCTTATATACACGTATGTACGTATATACGTAGGTTACGTATATACTGTCTATTATGTATATTTTTTGTGTATTCGTAATAAAAGGTTAGATACTGGTTTGCAAGTGGGATAAAGGGAAAGGATAATATCATGTGTCGTTTCGTTTATGTGGTTAATCTTTTTATTGCCTCCGTTTTTGTTTAAAAGGTGGAAGTTGGTTCTAGTAAGAACGCTCCCTCGGTTACAGAGGCACTATCAATAAATTGGCACTGTCAAAAATTATCATCAAGAGCTGGTTTTTAAATTTGCATATCATTTCTTTCTGGTTTCAGGGTCGCCATACAAAGACTGGTCAACTTGCTGCCATTAAAGTGATGAATGTCAATGAGGTTTGTGATCGAGATTTCCATCTAATAGACTCAGGAATATGTCATGTATATAACAGTACAAAAATTTTGGGCATCCCTCCCCCCCTCTGATTGAACTCCTCCTCCCTATGCCTGCTAAAAACATCAACCCCCCCCACCCTGTCCTCCGTCAAGGCTAAGGCAATTTTCACATTTTTCTACCGAAAAACTAGGATTTTGACAATTTTCTGCCTCAATTTAGGAAAAATCGCTTAAAAAATCATCAAAAATCTAATTTTCCAAGTGTGGGGTTGTTGTTGTTGTTTTGGCCATTATCAACGACAGGAATTTATAGTTTGAGGAATTCAGCGACTGCGGCACGATTGATCCAAAGGTCTGTCGTCGTTAGATCAGTTAGGTTATTGCTGCAGTTGAACAGGTGCTGAACGTCGTGTGGTGAGGCGTTGCATGCAGGGCAGGCATCGGGTACCGTTGGATCTAGTCTGCTGCGGTAACTGAAGAGCATGTAGCTGTAGCCAGATCCTAGTTGGGCCAGCTTAGTTCTGGTGGCTCTCCTCGGCAGCGATTTTTCAAGCTGACTTATGCTCACCACCCAGAAGCACCGGTGCTCGATACTTCTGTTTGGCGGACGTGGCTGCAAAAGTGTGCAGCTCCTGTGGGGTTATAAAATTTTGCATACGTCGGGACCTCCATTCTATTTTTACCCCTGGCGGGACCCCCCCCATATCTCCCCTGGGACCGAATTTCAGGGTTGGTCTTACCCTTATCCCCTGCTAACTAATTTCAATTCCTTGTCCAAGTTTTGAACGCCAAAATAGAGTCTAGTGGTTTAGATTTAAACTTATTGAAATAGTATATACTACTGATTAAAGTGTACAGTTTAGCTTTTCAGTGATCTTTTTCTTGTTGATTTTTTAATATTAGTGTTTTCGTTTTATATTTTACTGTATTGAATACATTAGATATTTTTTGTTTTGATTTTGTACTTTTTTCAGGATGAAGAAGAGGAAATTAAGCTGGAAATCAATGTGCTCAAAAAGGTTTGATTGTGTTTTGTCTGTTTAATTTTTTTGCAAAGCCGGAGTTTTTTTTAAGTTTTGAAATATTTCAAAGATTATTCATATTCAAAGCGTGAGTATGATTCTATTAGTATTTCAAGACGTGGTTTAGGTTTTATCAATAATTAAAGTTTCAGCTATAAAAATAATGGCTTCTTGTTTCATATATTTTTTGTTTTTTATTGTTTTTTTTAGTTTTCTCATCATCGAAACATCGCCACCTACTACGGAGTCTTCATTAAAAAACAGCCGTCGAGTACGGGAAAAGGCGATCAATTATGGGTTTGTTTGGTTTTTGTGTCATTTTTTATATAAAAAAGTTTTGTTTAGTATGGTAGTGTGGGCTTAATTGGTAATGTTTTTTGAGCCATTATGTGGAAAATAATGTAGTGGCTTATGACTGTTCAAGGTAAGTAAAGTGGTATCCGTAACTCAGATTTCAGAGTTTATGTGTTAAACTTGTGTTACATTTTTGTTTATTCTGCATTGAAGCATTAAAATTAGTCTAGTTACTTGAATTTTTGAATTTATTTTCTCTAATCTATGGAAAAACCCACCGAAAAATGTTTGCAGTCTTGCAGTGTACTCCACCGTATAGGTTAGCTTCAGGCTTTAGTGATTGGCGTTTTATAAGTGTTAAAATTGCTAAAAAGTGCGTTTTAGCTCATTACAAAAAGTGGAAAAGTCATTTCCTCCCAAAAATTTTTTCTGGGTACGCCACTGAACTTAGCTTAGTTTTAGCTTCCTTTTTCTGAATAAACGTTTTGTAGTTGTAGTTTTGTAGCTTGATCTAAACTCTGAGTGAATGTGTTTAATACGTTTAGTGAAATATTGTCGCTAAACCGAATTTTTTAACCAAGTTCTAATAAACTGCGCCAATCTTCAGTGGTGCAGCGAACTTGAACAGATCTACGAGTTTATCTCGGTTGAATTGGTCTAAGCTCATTCTCAGCTAAATCATTTTGATATAGTGTTCACACTTCACAGTAAATAGCAATTTAATTTTGCTGTTTTTTGTCATTTTTTTGTTTCAGCTCGTGATGGAATTTTGTGGAGCCGGCTCAGTGACTGATTTGGTGAAATGTAAGACTTTTAAATTTCAGTGACAAATTTTGCAACAATTTTTTGATACTTAAAAAAGCTTAAAAAAACTTTGCTATATTAATTGCATATAACTAATTATAACTAACTAACAAACTAACTAACTAACAATATTATAACTAATGCTTATATTAATGGCAGCTCGGGTATAATGTAAAACTTTTCGTATAGTTACTAGTTCCTTTACCGACTAGTTAATTGCCGGTACACATGCTTATGCTTCGGTTTAATATACTTCAAGTTAAGGGTTATTCTTCCTTTTTTCTAATTTACCTTCACGTCAGTGCTGTATTTGACTACTGTTTCGATTATTGGCGTGCATTAGGTGGTCACTTTTCGCAACTTAAGTGTCCGAAATTTTTCGTTTATTGCCGTTTTTAGGGAAGGTTATTTTTAAGTGCTAGGTAAGGAAAGCCAACTCAACTAAAACAGTCCTTTTTTGTCATTATTCAAGTTGTGTGCGCAGTATTGTTTTTTTAGTTAGCAATTTTTTGTGATTTCAGCCACAAAAGGCCTTTCGTTGAAAGAAGAATGGATAGCCTATATCTGTCGCGAAATACTCAGGGTAAGCTAAGGAAGCAGATATTTGTATACGCAACTTTGAACAATTATTTAGAGTTTGAAGTTTTATTCAGGATAAATTTTTTAAGCGCTCAGGAATTAATTTCACTGGTCTTACATGTTATATATTTCGGTTTGATTAGTTTGGTAGATAGATTATTTTTATATTTAGCTGTGCCTTTATTGATACGGAGATTTTTGTTAGCTTTGCCTTTGCTGATACGGATATTTATTTCGTTGTGCCTTTATACAAACATTTTATTTTGGTGGTGCCTTGCTATTTTAGTTATATCGTGGATTTAGTTAAGTATAGTTGATTTATTTACGGTTTTAATTTTTATTCACATATTTATTTATTATATACTTTTTACTTATTTCTTATAAAAGAGTGATTAATTGATTGAATGTATAATTTTTATTTTAATTAGTAAAATTTAGTTATTACTTTTTACTTATTTCTTATAAAATATTGATACTTTAATTGAATTTATAATTTTTAATTAGTAAAATTTTTTTTCCAGGGCTTGAGTCATCTACATTCCAGCAAAGTTATCCATCGAGATATAAAGGGCCAAAATGTGCTGCTGACCGATAATGCTGAAGTCAAATTAGGTAAAGCTCATGGTTTTTTTGCGTAAAATACTGCGTATTTACGCAGTGAACCTTAAATTTACGAAGTGAAAAATAAAAATACGCAGAATTTACGCAGCCTTCATGTGCCCACCAGGCGGCAGTAAATCAAGCTTAGCCTAAAAATTTTCCGATACGTCTCCAATTGACCAAATTTGACCTAAAAATCAAAAATTTCTCCAATATTTGTACTGGGGACTACCGCCCCCAGACCACTGCAACTTTTATGCTTTTGTGTTCCTTGCTATTGTCTTTTATGCAAGCGTAAGCAAGTGTGCATGGGTGCATTGTGCACCATCTGTTTGCTTAATACACTGTTAGCATACATGTATTAGGGGGTATGGAGGGATCCCCCCACAAAAAGATGGGTGTTCTATCACATTCCAGTGATTTTGAACACATTACGGAGAATTGAAAAGTCATTGGCCTCCAGCCTGAAACCACGCAAAAATGGCGCATTGGGCATGTATGTATAGTTCAGCGTCCTAAAAGTTTTACAATTAATAGATGTGATCAAAACTTTGATCATCTTTTGATCAACTTTGATCAATGTGATCATCTTTTTGAGGTTAACTCCAGCTGAATGTAATGGTCATTGTGTCAGAATTGCTTGACACACCGTCTAAATGCGTTGGCTATGTTTTTAACCAGTTAAACACTAGTTTTCGAAAAATACGCAGTCATTTCTAAAAATACGCAGTCAAAAATAAAAATGCGCAGTATTTACGCAGTGCCGATTTTAAAAAAAACCATGGTAAAGCTGTTTTTGTAGTGTCATAGGTTTTTTTGAAATGTATCTACTTTTGGGGTCCTTTTTTTCCGCCTATAATATTTTTGACCCTTTGAAGTAGTGAATTTTTGTGATTGAAAAATTTACAAGTTGTTTTTCTAGTATTAAAGCTATAAATTTGACGGAAATAATCGTACCGTGTTTGGAAATTTCTATATTTTGGTCATTGTAGCTTAATCTATTTTGATAATTTTTGAGAAGTTTTTTGACACATAGCAGTATAGGACTACCATTAAGATAGTCGCTACCCATTATCTACAGGTCGTCGTTTTAAGAAATTTATAACAAAGCCATATAAGATAATATTTTGGTTTTTCATTTTATGCCTGAAAATGGGACTGAAAAATTTTATCGCCCAAAGTGCATTATTTAGAACGCCACCTAGGGGAAGTATGAACTTGGCTTTAATGACCCCTACCAAGACTAAATTGAAATTAATTGGATATGCTATTTTTTTAGTGGACTTTGGCGTGAGTGCCCAGCTAGACCGCACCGTGGGCCGACGCAATACCTTCATCGGAACGCCCTATTGGTATAGTTTTCAATTAAATTTTTTTAAAAATTTAGTTATTTTTTAAAATTAAATTTTTTATTGCAATTTCAATTTGAAAGGTAGGATTTTGTTTTTGGATATAATAAACTGATTGTGCCGATAGTTTTCAATTCATTTTAATTTTATGCTTAAATAATTAATTTTTTTGAAAATATAATATTTTCATAATTTTAATTTTAAAATTAATTGGTTTTTTATTCTAAATGTGTAGTGCTTTATTGTTCTTTGAACTTGGGATAATAAGTCTTGTATTGGAAACCATGTGATGAGAGAATTTCAGTGAATTTTTTTAAAATTTACTAAAAAAATAATTTATTTGCGTTATAAATATATATAAAAAAACACCTTATGCTTGGAAGATGAGCAGCTGAGAGATCAGCGGAATTTTAAGTCCAGGGGCTATCTTTAACCACATAATTTTATTTTTATTTTTTTACAATGTATATATTTATTTTTTTAGGATGGCTCCTGAAGTTATAGCGTGTGATGATAATCCCGAAGCTACCTACGACAGTCGGGTTAGTGTTTTTCATATTTTTTAAGCTGTATATTTTTAATCCATTGCAATAAGCTTGCGTTTTAGCGAAATTTTAATTACCTGTTTCCATAAAATATAGGGTGTTATCTTAGGCACATAGTTTTGCTGATTAAGGCTCTACATTAAAGTTAGCAGCATTAGTAATGATTAATTGTAAATTAATAAACAAATTATTAATTAATTAATTTTGCTGAATAGGACTTTGCATTCGTTAAGCAATATTAATAATGGTCAATTGTTAATTAATTAATTAATAATTTCAGTCTGATCTTTGGTCGCTGGGAATCAGCTGCATTGAGATGGCCGAGGGTCAGCCCCCCCTCTGTGACATGCACCCCATGCGAGCCCTTTTTCTCATTCCCCGGAACCCGCCCCCCAGATTAAAATCTGGCAAAAAATGGTAAAGCCTGGTTTATTGTGACTTTTTTTGACAGCTAGGGGGCAGAAGTTTGTCCGTTTAAAGCTTTGATCAATTATTGCTGGATTGATAATTGGATTAGCCTTGAACGCATGCGAAATAGGGTTTTGTCTAAAGATCGCATTTTTTATATTAGATTAGATTGGATTGGACGTGACTGAGTTAATGATACATGCTTGCTGAATAATATGAAACATAAACATTGTAATGGAGTTAAAAATTTGCGGGGGGCCTCTCCGGCCAAATTTTGGAGACCCTCCCCCCCACCTGATCAACAATGCCCTAAATTTTGCAATTTTGCAAAATTTTTGCAAAAAGCGCCATTTTTTGTCAATTTTGCCCAAATTTTCGGCATCCTACCCCTGTATTGAGTTTATTGAGCAAGCGTGTGTCATTGACTTAATCCAAATAAATTTAATCTAATATATAAATACAATTTGTCGCCTGAAAAAAACTAAAAAAGGGGACCACCCCCACCCCCCCCCTCCGTCGGGGGTCGGGCACCCCCCTAGCCGACTGCTCCCGTGTATCTCTGGCACGTACATGCATAATGTAGGATAATGCAAGGTAAACTCAACAGCGCAAGTTAATAATTTATTTTGCTTAGGGTAGACTATCGTACGTGTTGGTTAACTATCATTCAAATCTGTGTGAAAAATCACCTCGTATTGAGCGGTGGGGCTGTAAGTGAAAATTTTCGGTTTTCCAATTTCTTTCAAATTTGCGTTCGTTATAGCTAAGGTGCATCGTATAAGTAAAAAACTGAAACGAAAGGTATCGGTAACTGTATTAGTTCAGTATAACCTAAGATATGCGAAACCACCTTCCGTTAAAGGGAGGGAGTTGCTTATGTATAAGTGAAAATTTCAGGTTTTTCAATTTGGTTCAAATTTGATTACATTATAGCCTCCGTGAAGGCGCATCATAGGCAAAAAATTGAAACCAAAGCTGTTGCAAACTTCGACTAGGAGCTCTCAAAAATTCACTGTCATATGATGTAAATTATAGGCGTAACACGACAGTTTATTGTGTGGTCAATGCTTCCCCTTACTTGACATTTTTGTCGGTACTTAATACTTAGTACTGGCAAATTTGATTTGCCACCATGCATGCGATTCATTCGATATCATGGTCCGGTTGTTTTAAAAAGCACCAATAACTAATGGTTAGTTATTAGTCCGCTAATATTAGTAGCCTATTATTGTGTTTCATAAACCAAAGCTGCATTCAAATATTATTGTACTAATGCACTAATAGTTGAATGCAGTGGACAGCGCTACTGGTCGCTGCCCGGCACCAGAGCCGGGTTTCATAAAAGTTCACTCATTATTGTTGTTGTTTTGTTGTTTATTGCTCGGGCATCAGCCTAACGGCTATATGCAGTTCCAAAAAGAACCTGTGTGTCGCCACAGTTCCAGACAGTACGTAAAGACGAACTGCTGTCAGACTGCTGTGTTACCTGGAGACGCACCACAAGGGCGGCCACGGGGGCCTGTCATTCCAACAAAGGTTTGGACTGGGTATTTTAACCGTTAGAACACGAGACCTGTCATTCCAAACCGAGGTGGTCCAGGCTTTTTAACCGTGTTAACTACTCATGCAAAAACAGCGGAGTACAGCATCTTGCGACGCTCCAGGCTTCCAGCAGAATAGTGACACGGATATGAACACACACCGAGGAAGGTGCAAGTCATTTCACCAGGTGAACCTGGGACGCACCACCACACCGGCGACTTGCATTGGTGCTATTTCTGAATAAGGATGCATCCGCCGCACCCAGGTACCTTTCTCCCCTGCTATGCATAATCACAGGCAAGTAATGGCACCTTTGCTTTAAAACAATACAATAATGTTGCCTAGCTAGGCCAGGAAAAAGCGACACAGCTCTAGCTAATTCCTTTACCGTCCTTGAGCACGGTCAGAGACCATTGCTCTCAGGTGCCTAGAACAGGCTTCAGTCATTATTCATTAGTAACACTGACGTAAGTTAGAAAATGAGCTATAGCTTAGCGTTTACGTAACGCTTCTGGTAGAAACTTTCCTGACACTATGTTACATGATGTGAGGGCAAAATTTCGTTACCTTTCCTTAATGTGATCAAACGTGTAGCTAAGTCAAGTACATTCATTAGTCCCGTGTTAGTAACTTGAAAAAATCCACTAATATTTGCAACTAATGAATGACTTCGCGTTAGCTTTATTTTTCACTGGATAACACGACTTTTATGAGATTTTAACCACACGTGTGACATATTGGTGACCTGTCAAGAAAATTTGTAGCAGAAAGATCGTGTAAACGCAAAGTTATGGTTCATTTTTATGTTGCATTTGATGAAGTTTCGATACTGTTCGCCCAATTTCTGTGATATTCTGCCAAAGTCTGCCTTTGGTTTTTGTTGGGCGCATACGTCATGTAACGCGGTCGAAATTTTGGGGGGGGGGGCTCTCCGGCCAAATTTGGGACCCTCCTCCCCTGATCGACCAAAAATGCCCTAAATTTTGCTAAATTTTTTAAAATTTTCCCAAAAAAGTGCCATTTTTACTAAATTTTGCCCGAATTTTGGGGACCCTCCCCCCGGCCTTTCGATTTGGGGGGGGGGTTCCCCCCCGTCCGTCCCCCCTCATACTTGTATGGTTGGGCGTGTTACTAATGAATCCCTATTCTTTGTTTATGAAACCGGGCCCAGGCTGACCCAGGCGTGCGTGTGGGCATCCTTTGCACACGCCTGTGTGAGTATTTGTGTGGGTTCAGTACCTCTGTTGATTTCAACCGGTTTTGACTTGATTTCATTTGCTATTACCGTGATTCTTGTTAAGTTAAAAATTATATGGTTTTTGTGCAAAATTTATCGTATCGACATTTTTACATCATTTTTGGTTCTATCATGTTATGTTTTATATCGCTACATCTACCTAGTTTTTTATTTAGTTTTGTTTTCACACACACGTAAAAAAGGAGAGACATAATTAATTTCAAATCCGTATTTTAGTCGAGTGCGAGTGGGGTTGAGTTAAGTTAAATTTTACGATCACATTGGGCCAATTCCTAAATTGGATTAAACGGATTAGATTAAAATTTGTTTTGCCGAAAACTCATGACATCATTTATGAATTTATACTTAATTTGCGATAGCAATTATTTTATAGCACTTTCCGCTTGTGCACAAATTTTTTTAAGTCTACCTCAACATCGAGATAAGTTATTAGGCAAACAAATTTTAATCTAATCCGTTTAATCCATTTTTGGAATTGGCCCATTGTTATGGATGTCAGTTTTGGTTGCGATGTTTTCAAGTCAAGTTAAACTATGGCGCCAAATTTTAACTGTTCACTATTTTTTAACAAATGGACATTTGTCAGACATTTGTATTGGGTACCTTTTCCTTTACCTATTTGTCCGCATTCATAACTTGGCCACATTACGTTATTAGAGTAATGGGTTAATTTTACTCGGACTAAACGATTTAAAGTTTGTTCTTAAAATCGTCATTTTTAAACCTCCGGATTAAGCGGACATAAAAGAGACATAATTATTGCGTTTTAAGTTGTTTTTCTGAAAGGCCACCTGTGTACACTTTCAAATCTGAAAAAACTGCCATTATTACGCATTTTGCCTTCGATCATAGATTTGAAATAAAATATCAATCATGCGATTTTGCGTAAAGATGTTGGCTAGAACTCTGCGCCGCGTTTTTGTCTGATTGACCTTATCTGGTTTGTGCTAGACCTGTCTAGCCAAGGGGTACTTTTTAGGCTTCTTGGCAAGCTTTTGGCTATGTACATAGGTTGCACTGGCATTAACGCACTAAAGCAAAAGTAAAGCTTCAAATTTAATTGTTCTTATCTGAGGTAGAAGTATTTTGCGTGAGAAAATAAACGCAAGTTTCGTAACACAGTCATGGGGAGCTGAGGTTGACATTTCTTTCAGGAGCGCTTTTTGTTCACGAAGCTCTTGATTTTTGGCAAAAGCGGCGTCGAAAATATCATCAGAAAACCGAGAATTGCACAGCACCGTACATGTAACGTTTTCTAGATTCTCAAAGAATCTAAAAATTTATGGAAGAACTCTGACGCTACAATTAATAGCGAAGTCACAAGAATACCCTTTTTAATACGACAAAACCGCCAAACGGCCAAGCCGACACACTAAACAAGTGATAAAATAAATATTTTACAATATTTTTGTTTGACAGTTTGCTTGGAACTGCTTAGGGACAAAAGGGCATGAGGACAAAAGGACAAAAATTTGGAAGAGTATGACCCGGATGCTACCATAAGTCTTTCTTTCATCTATAAACTATAAATATTTTACAATATTTTTGTTTGACAATTTGCTTGGAATTGCTTAGGGACAAAAGGACATGAGGAAAAAAGGACAAAAGGACAGGACAAAAATATGGACGAGTATGACCCGTTCGTCTCTAAATGAGTTTTTCTTTTGGGCCAGTTCATCCTCGCTGGTCTGCCCTTTCGGCCAGTCGGCAAACGGCCTGTTTGGTTCTCTGCTGGCTCTCACTGATTTGCTGGAATAGCACATCGTCGCTCGGCTTGGGTCGTGGCCCGTCGTTCTTTCCTGCCACATTGGCTGCCATTTTGGCCTCCAGAATTTCCTTGTTATAGCCCAGACAGACGACCACATTGGACACGTCTACGGTGGCGACATCGATGAAATCGGATCGACAGAAAATTTGACAGCTCTCCGGCACCCCAGCTTTTTTGCAGTAGGGCTCCACTGACTCGCGGGTTCTCTTCCCATGACAGTACTGACGGATATTGTTCTCGACCACGCACTGGAGCGGAACACAGGCTAGCTGGCTTTCGCTGACGTAGAGGCTGCAATAGTGGTAGCATTCGGGCGAGCCTTCGCGTTTGCAGCAGTCGATCATTTCGCGTTCGACCCGGGCCTTTTTGCCACTGTCGCAATTGGGGTCACAGGTGCAGGGACAGAATTTGGCCCCCCCTTTCTGACAGTACCCCGGTTTTCGGGCGACGTTTTGGATGCAGAATCTCTCGTTTTTGTCCTTTATGGCAGCGTCTAGGCACGAAATGGAAACTAGGAGAAACAATAGTGGGATACATAATGATGGCATAATGACAGCTTTTGTTGATTAGTGATCTGAATTTTCGATAGTACGAGTCCAAGCTGCAAATATATACAATGTATGGATTAGTGCATGTGGTTGCATAGAAGGAACATTTAAAGAAATGAGCAATTCAATTTTTGACACATTACTGTTGGAAGATTACGGTCCTGTTGCTCAGCTATACAAGAACAATTGTAACCATTGTGAGTGCAAAATCAGGTGATTCGTTGCCAATTCGTCATATAAATGCATTAAAAATCAGAAAATTTTCTTCACTGACACTTGGTACAGTTGTAAGACGTGTAAAGTTGAGCAACCTGACTTGTATGCTGAATTACGTATGACGTTTTTTTATATGTTATTTTTACCTGTAGTTTACCTGTGTTTTACCTACATAGATAGCGACATGACTCTAAGTACAGAAAAAACCTATCCCGGTTTAACCGTTAGTAGTGTTATTCTAACTTAAACGTTGAGATATAATAAAGACAAGACAGTAGGCAAATTCTGCCTATTGAAAGCTCTTCTGCTGAGGGATCTAAATTACATAGCTTACCCCTGTTTCAAAAAGTCACGCGCGGGATTTTATTCCGAAAAATTGAAATTATCAAATGGGCAGAAGTGTTTTCCAAAATCTCCGGATCAGCAATTTTTTACCAGGCTTTCAGTAGATGTGTCTAACTCCGTTGAATAAAGAAAACTTCTGCGAAAATTTTGAGACCGGAGACAATGGAAAGTGTACGGGCAATAAATTGGAATAACGCGTGCTGTTCTATTCAAGGTAGACTGCTTTAAATAAAATTCGTCTGCAAATATATAGTTCCGTAATTCACATTTTATATAGGTAGCTTCCTTTTGTCTAGAATGATTAAAAAGCGTTTTGATTAAAACTTTATTGTAATATATTATATCTAGTTAGTTTAGTAGCACCGGTTAAAGAAAGTGTATGTTTGCGTCATCTAACTGTGTGCTATCAGTAATTTTTGCTTGATTTATATTGAAGGAACTTGCGTCGTTTGATAAAAAAAAACTTGACCTTATACTAGTCAAAAGTATGCGACTTGTCTTTAGACAAACTTGTTTTTTCATCTTTAAAGTCAAATTAATAACTTGTTTTTTTATCTTTAATAGCAAATTAATTACAACTAGAAGATTTAGAAAATGTCCGGTTTTTTAATTAGCAAATTTTACATCACGGATGTTGTAATTTACCGAAACTGGATGTTTTATTGATATAAAATAGAGAAATTAAAACAGAGATTAAAAAAAGCAGTAAAACCCCTGCCTAGATGCTGATGTTGGCATTGACACATGACTACGATTTCACGAAGATACTGACAAATGATTACCAAGCGTCTGTATAGTTTTTTGACCGGATTGAACTGGCATATTTTTAGGCGAAATTTTATGGGGGGTGGAGCCGACCAAAGGGGGGGACACCAAATTTAGTAAAAACACTATCTTTAGGCGAAAAAAATTGTACTTATACGTTAAAGTTCAGGAATGGGTTTGGACTGAAATGAAGCAGCCGGCTGATTTTATTTAGTTTACTCCGTTTTTCCGTTCCTAAACTGCGGACTAAAATAAGTCCACTTTATTTAATTGGGCAAAAGAATGCACTTCAAGTTATGGATCTGAGGCGAAAGCGATCAGAAAAAAGGATAGAGATAAGATAATCCAAGTACGCAAATTTACTGCCACTGCTATTGTAATCATATATATAATGCGAGATATGTTATTAATGCACTGATACAGTATCAAGAGTATATACATAATAGGGTCTCGCTCTTTTTCCATAAGAGTAAGCCGCTATTATGTAGTGGTGGGAAGATTAACGTTATTAACCTTTGTAATATATCTTGCTTTGTCTATATATATATATATATATGAGTTGGTTTGGTTATATAATATGTTATGTTATATATGAGTTACCATGAGTTGGTTTGGTTTCAGGAGCAAAAAGTTTCATTCGTTCATTGAAACTGTACTGGTGAAGGACTACCACCAGCGGCCCTACACTGACCAGCTGCTGCGGCACCCCTTCATTCGCGACCAGCCCACCGAGAGACAAGTCCGCATCCAGATCAAAGACCACCTGGACAGACACAGGCGGACTAATAAGCGAGGTAGGGGGATAAGTGGTTGTGATTCTTGGGGGGTCCTGGACATAATATGGGGTAAGAATCGTTTTTATGGTACTGAAGCGGGGGGGATTACCACTGTTGTCGGTGCTCCCCCTAGCCCCGTTTCAGACAGCGGACACCCACCCTCGAATAGCTGAAACAGTTGCTTGAAAATAAGTTTATTATTGTTTTTTAAAAATCGAAACGTCGCGAAACTGTCAAAAAGACACTACCAAAGACCACCCCATCCATTAATTATTGTCAAAGCAAACGCATATATTGTCAAGTGAGAACAACGCGTGACGTCAACAGGTGTGTGTTTGTGTGTGTGTGTGTGTGTGTGTGTGTGTGTGTGTGTGTGTGTGTGTGTGCTTATTTTGTTCCTGTAAACCTGTGTTGAACAGAAAGAGGATGCCCCAATTTAGAAAGAATGAAAGAGATGGAGGCGCCGGGAATCGAACCCGGGCCGCCTGCTTCGAAGTCAAGCATGCTAACCACTACACCACAGCCCCCGAGTCTCATAGGCCCTAATTCTCATTTACAACAGGGTCCCCCCTTCGAACATCGTTGCGACCCTGCAACGATACTCGGTCGATACTCATGCTCCCGGGGCGAACCCGATGCCTCAATGGCGGAGCACATTCACACGTAGGCCTCCAAGCCTACTTCAGTCACACCACACTCTTGGGTTTCCTGGCTTACCCGCAACCACAGGGTTTCTCGATCTACCCAGAACGATTCCCAACTAATACCGAGGGTTTTAACCGGCTCACCCTTAACCGAAACCGAGGGTTTTCTCCGGCTCACCCCTAACCGAAACCAAGGGTTTTCTCCGGTTCACCCCTAACCGAAACCGAGGGTTTTTCGGATTACCCTTAACCGAGGGACCACACTAGAGAAGCTATGTACACAGTCATCCAGCACACAGCACGAGTACCGTAAGGGTTGAAGTGCCAACCTCAACCCAGGGTTTGGGGCTCCTAACCCACCTCCGAAGACGGTTCGGGGATAAGGCTGTCCTGAGGACCCGGCCCTATCCTCTCCGTCCTATGTCACGGTCGCCACTATGTTGAATAGAAAGAGGATGCCCCAATTTAGAAAGAATGAAAGAGATGGAGGCGCCGGGAATCGAACCCGGGCCGCCTGCTTCGAAGTCAAGCATGCTAACCACTACACCACAGCCCCCGAGTCTCATAGGCCCTAATTCTCATTTACAACACCTGTTAGTCTGAGATTAAGCTTAAGCACACTGAAAAATTTATTGGGCCAGGTCTGTTCCTATCTTTACGACAAGAGATAAAACTACATATTCCGTTTCGGAATTTACGAATCTAACGAATGCAAACCATACATGTAACGGGGTCATAATTTTTGGGACGGCCTCTCTGGCCAAATTTTGGGGACTCTCCCCCCCCCCCGGATCGACCAAAAATACCCTAAATTTTGTATAAGTTTCTCAAAAAAAGTGCTATTTTTACAAAATTTTAGCCGAATTTTGGGGACCCTTCCCCCGGCCCCTCGATTTTGGGGAGCCTTTTTGGAATTGCGAAAAGGGTTGAACTGTGGAGTCCCCCCCATCCCCCCTCATACATGTATGGCGAACTAATAGAATGACGAACCGACATATTATTGTGTATGCTAATGAGATGTGTGTCAAGGTCGTGGATGATGGTAAACTGACTGTTTCAGATGAAACAGAGTATGAATACAGCGGCAGCGATGATGATGAAGCCCTGCCGACGCCAAAAATACCTGACTTGCCCGGAGTGCTCGAGGGAGAGCCCAGGTAGCACGGATTAAGTTGATTATTAATTTATTAACTAATTAATTATTAATTGATTAATTAATTTTTAACTTAATTAATAATCTTTAACAGATTTAAAGAGTGGTTCATATTAAGTTGTCCTTAAGGACACTCAACACTGGGACATTGACGAAGACAAATTTCGGTCAGCGGCTTATTTTTGTGCTACATTTTTTGCAGTATAAGTTATTCTTTCAAAACTAAGAGCGTCACTTTTTTTATTTTTTTAAAATTCAAATTATGTCTTCGGTGAATTTAGGAATCCAGGAGGTTAGCTTGGCTTCATGTTTATGCAGTTTTGTGTCGTGAATAGACCTGGGGTACTAAACCCGTTGGGCTAATGTTTCAGCTCTCTGATTGCCGTCACCGAGGACAACACGTTGCGCAAGCATTTCCTCAAACTGCAGGAAGGCAAGCCGGTCTTTGAGTCCGAGCCCCCCCGACTGAAACGCGAGCATGGCCGTATCAGTGGCAGCAGCGGCACCCCCCAGACTGGCGGGGGCGGTCGTCATGCCCAGGCCCCCTCTAGTGGTCAGGGGGCGCCGCCCAAGTCACGTGACTACCCAGTGGACAACCACCACCCCCCCAGGGGGGGACAGGGACAGCATAGACCATCGGTCTCTGGAGTGCACCATGGCATGCATGAGGCCAGACATCATGCACATCAGGGCACCCCCCCGCCGCATGGGAGACATGCCGTTGGTAGGTCTGGGGGGGGGGGGGCGGGGTCAAATGTTCGGGGGGACCCTCCCTCCCATGATGATCGACCAATGCTACACAAAATTTTTGAAAAAAGTACAACTTTTCACTATTTTGCATACAGTTTGGGGACCCTCCCCCCTGGGTCCCTCGATTTGGAGGGAGGTGTGTCCCCCCCCCATTGCTTTCCCCCCTCCATCTCATACATAAATGGTGGAGTGGTGTATTGTTTTGATGTTTAAATACCACCTAGGATAGAGGATTGATGATATTGTCGTCTTGTACCGAATCTAGACCGTTTGATGCCGACTGGCTGAGTTTAGAGTAGACGGATTTTGGTCGGAATAAGATGGTTGCTTATTGTGTTGGTTAGACGGAAGTGTTCGGATTCGGATTCAGGCAATATATCAGACGGTCGGAAAAAAGGTTTTGGACTTGAAATTAACGGTCTTATCAAAATTGGAGTCAATTTTAACAACCAAAGCATTTTAAATGGAGTGCGCGAAATAATGTCATTTTTTATATTACCCTAAATGTTACCATAATCCTGTGTCGTTTTAATGCAATTTAATATCTTCACACCATATTTTCTCTGAGTCTCGAAAGTTCGTATCGTAAAGTGCAATCATTCATTCGTCTCCTTTATAACCAAAAACGTAACAGTTTTCTTCCTGTTTTTTTGCAGAAGCAGATAAACGTCGCCACGAGCGACCCGAGCGAGACCGGGACCGGGATCGGGATCGAGATCGGGACGGTCACAATAATAATCACCAGCGTCGATCGGATCGACCCAGATCGAGCCACCAACAGGCTCATGGCTCACCCAACAGTCGGCCAGCGCAGCGCGGAGAGGCCAAACTCGGCCCCCCACTGCGCAATAACGGAGCCCCCCCTGGTCTGGGGGGTGGCGGGCGCAAAGGCTCGGCTCCTGTACTGCTCAATGGACGGACTGAGGTGAGGCTGGGAAGTGGCAAGAGTACAGAAAGACGGAGGTGGAATATATAGTTTAGCAAGAGTACATAGTGAAGGATTTGTGTTGTCTTGGCAAGAGTACAGAGAAGGATGCAGGTGGAGTAGTGTATCAAGCAAGAGTACATAATGATCGATTAGTGTTATCTGGTCAAGAGTACATAATGATCGATTATTAAAATATTAATGTATTATGATCTTTTTATTGTATTTAGCGGATGATGAATGCATTTTACTTAATAAAGTTCCAGTTTTGTCACGTGACGTAACTTCAACATATTGTGTTGCATTGTGGTTTCAACCTATTGCTAAATTTAAATATAATTCCACAAATCCCGTTTTGACGAAGAGATTGCTTTAATGAAGAGAGCAGTGTTGATCATACTGTAGTTGGGCGGATGGGGGAAGACCCCCCAAAATACTGTCCCAGGGAAGCGAGGGGGTCGCGCCAGGGGTGGGTGAGAGGGAGGGTCTCGGCGTAGAAATTTTTTTTCCAAAATCTTTTTGATCAGTGTATTTTAAATTGAAATTTAAATGAAATTTATGCGTTTTTTTACCTTAATTTTAGCCCAACACTGTCGAAATCGTAGATTTTTGGCCGAAAATTTGTAAAAATTGCATCCGTCTAGGAAGGGAGGGTCAAAAATTAGTAGGCTCAGTGGAGAGGGTCCCACCAAAAGGGGAAGGGAGGGGTACCCGAAATTTCGGTACTGTTACATATGGTGTTGATGCGTCAAGATCAAGAACATTGTTAATGCATCAAGAGCATTGCTTTAATACAGAGAGCAGTGTTAATACATCAAGAGCATTGTTGTTGCAGGACTTGGACACGCTGGCAGCTCAGCTTTCAGAGATGGCCATGGTGGCGCCCAAGAGCAGTGTGCCGGCCCAGATGACCCCTTCGGGCGGAATGCCCAGCAGCCCCCCGCCCCCCGCCCCGCCCCCTCGCGAATCCTCCATATCCAAACACACGCCATTAGGTCGGTGGATTAGTGGGATTAAGAGGAGTAGATTTGATTAGATTAGATTGACATGGTATGTAGGCCTATTCACACGAGGGCGCATTTTGCTCCATGGCGTACACCATGGTGCATTGCATGGCGCACGCACGCCATGGAGCATGAGCCGGCGCTTTCTATTTTCACACAGCAACATTATTTCACACAATGCAGTAGACAAGTGTGCGTGTGCGCCCGCTCATGCGCCCGCTCACGCTCCCTCGTGTGAATAGACCTTTAAGCGGACACTGACGAAAGACGGTTTAATAATAAGCGCCAGCCTTTATCTTACAGTGTTTGAGAAAACGTAGATGTCTATGAAGGTTAAGTAGAAAATGAAAATTTTCCTAATATATCCGTAAACAATAGTTGAGCACTTTTGCTTGCGCCTCTGGCAGGGAAACATAATACAGAATTATTAGAGTGTGTGCTAGGTTTCGGGGACAAGTCAGAGACTTGCAACGGACAAGACGCAGGTGGACTAGATCAATTTTCTTACGTTTTTTGTAGCAGGTTTTTTTTAAGTTTTTTCCTTATTTTCAGGCAGCAGTCAGTCGCAGAGTGCTGCGTCGTCTCAGTCTCAGACGAGGATTCTGTCGGTGGACTCGGACGAGGATGACGAGGTCGGCGGCATTCCCAGCAAGTCCGACGAAACCCTCATGGCCAGCTCTCATCCCATTGCACAGCCTGGGTACGGCGGCCAAGACAAGGACTGGTCAAGTGGCCTAGGGCAGGGTTAGGTCCGGAACAGGCTTGGTTTGAAGGACACAAGGACCAAAACTTCTTGTTGAGCTGCTGTGATATAGTAGTTTTTTGCATGGGACCTTGAGTTTAGGATTCTAACTTTGTTCTTGAAAAATATGTTTCTAACTCTGTTCTTGAGAAGTTGGTGCCAAGTTATGGCAGAGCCGATGGCTTGCAATAGTTTGGCGGAACACCGAAACAAAGTGAGCTAGAGTATGAACTGTTCTTAAAGGTTGTAGTTTTGGTGATATTAACATGCTTACGGACCAAACACACATGCTTACGGGCAAACAGACATGCTTACGGACCAAACGGTCATGCTCATGGACAAACGGACATGCTCACGCACGAGTGTAATAATATATGCTACTTTAGACGCAGCAATGGTGGCCGTGGGAATAGTGGCGGGAGTAGTGAGGAAACGCTGCGCTCCATGATCGTCCACCGCAGTGCCTCCAACAGCAGCAGCAGCATCAATGCAGCCGGCGACCCCCCGCCGCCCGACAAGCCCCTGCCCCCCACGCCCACCGACCAGTCGCCCCCGCTGGACGATGGCACGCTGGTGGCACAGCACCGGCACCGGCACCACCGGGAGGGGGGACAGGATAAGCGAAGACGACAGCCGGCCGGGGGCGCCAAGCACGCAGGAGGGGGAGGGGGCGGGCTGCCGCATCTGGTGTCGCCTGCTTTGTATCATGTAAGATGGAGTGGGGGGGAACTTGACTGTTGAAGTGGTTATTTTTTGGCTCGAAACGGGTTGTTGATTGATTAATATTAACTAGGTAATTAATTATTTAGTAATAAAAATTACTTTTGGCTAGAAATTGGTAAAAGTTGCGTCAGTTTGCCCGACGGGGAGCAGAAATTATTTGAATTGGGTTTTTATGTAATCCTATAGATTCTGCTTGGTTTAATCGAATTATTTTAAATCTAATCTGCTTAATCCAAGATTTTTGTATTTTTTTGTATTTTGTTTTTGTTTTTGTTGTTGAATAAAGTTGTTTTTTATCTCAGGCTGGCAGCGGAGTCGCGGATAAAGAAGACCCAGTCGTCCTGTCGTCTAGTTCGTCGGGCAGCGAGCCCTCCCCGGTCAACACCCCCGCGGCCCCCTCCTTCCATCAACACAATCAGCGTAGAATTAATGCAGCACAGGTGCGCCTGCCTGCCCCCCCTCTTTTTTGAAGTTACCAGCAGTCTATCCTGCTGATTTTAGTGGCATGACTTCTGCGACTACTTGCTGTACTCGATGCTGACTTGATAGTCAAAATCTATTCTTTTCGTAACGAAATCACATGTTTTGTTCTGTCCAAGTGGTGTAACTATATTTTTTGTCATGCTCTAGTCAGTACAGTTTTCTGACGTAAACGGGTGGAGTGGAATTATACGTAAAGGCAGTCTGGACTATGGAGTGTTAATTTCAATCTAGCAAAGAGCAGCGTAATATTGTGACTTATATGAAAATCCGTCATGTTTTAATCATAATCATGTTGAATAATTAAGTTTCTCTTTATGATGCTTTATTTCAATCGATATGGCATTTCATCGACCAAAAATACCTAAAATTTTTTAGAATTTGTGAGAAAAGTGCCATATAACACTTCTGGGAAAATTTTCGGAACTGCCCCACCCTGTCAGAGTTTGAATTCGGAGGCGGGGGCACGTGCACTCTTGCCCCCCCCCATGCATTTATGATAATGACTACAATAAGCTGTTTTTTGCGTATATACTTGTAGCGGTATAAAATACATTGGGAGGCTCTCTTGCCAAATTTTGGGAGTCCCTGTCCCATCGACCAATACTCTAAACGTTTGCAAAATATTGTAAAATTTTCAAAAACAATGTACCATTTTTATCAAATTTTGTGATTCCCCCGGCCCCTCTTTTTGGTGGGTAAGGGTCCCCCTCTCATACGAGTTCGCTTAGCTCCTGTCATTGTTCCACCATTATATGAGAGAGAAAGGACACCCTATTCTTCCCGTCTAGGGGCCGGGGAGGTTCCCCAACAAGATGGCCAAATTTGTAAAAATAGCACTTTTGTCGAAACTTTCACAAAATTTGGGGTATTTTTGGTCGTTCAGGATCTCCCAAAATTTGGCCGGAGAGGCCCCCCTAAAATTTTGACCCTGTTACATTGATTATTCACTGATTTATTGATGATTATTGATTGCAGATGCCCGAGGATGCCACGAACAACAACAGCAGTACCCCACCCCCCCTGTCCGGCGGTCGCTCCAATCACCGCTCATCTGGGGTGCTGCCCGACCTACTGCCCCAACACACCCCGCCCCACACCGCCTCACACACCCCGCCCCACAATCGCTCCGTTGAGAAACAGACCAGCGAAGATGTGAGCAGGGGGATTCGTTAGCTTAGCGTCTTATTCAAAATTGGATTTATCGGATTAGATTTGACTTTATTTCGTGAATAACGCAGCGTCAGTTAAACGTAACTGATTGAAACTTTGCACAAACCGAAGTATTGTATGTGAGCCGTGTGGGGCGAAAATTCAGACGGTTATTTTTATTTTGTGCGGCGCTATTAGCAAAATTAACTTAAGGTGGTAGTTGCGTTTTCGAGGTTTTTGTGATTTCTATGTAAACTTTGCGCCACCAGTACTCAAGTTATAAGTGACGCCTGAGCATGAATTTTTGGGACAGTACTGTAAAGGTCAAAATCCCCAGGCATGTCTCTCACTTTTTCGAAATTTCACCTGTGGACGTTTTTAGAGGGTTTTAATTACAAGAGCATATCTTAAATTTTCGGTGCGTTTGCTTTTCAGCTATTTTCTCAGTAAATTGACTAGTTATTAAAAAAGTGGGGGACATGCCTGGGGATTTTAAACATGTCAAAAACCTTACCAACTTTCAGCCCCAACAGGTAATCGTATGATTCAGAGCTGTGGCGCAAACTTTTTGTAAAAAATTGTAATATTTTGGAAAGGACCTTTCTCTAGTCGCTTATACTGGAAAGAAAATCACAGGTTAAATTTCAAGGCATGGCATACATTTAGGAAAGATATTGTTCTACTTAATGCAAAAGACCGCTTGTGATTTGAATCTGTAAATGCTGAGCTATGGCTTTTTAAAAAAACACCTAAAAACGCAATTACCCCCTTAAATCTAATCCGTTAACTCCAGTTTTGGATAAGGCCCTTAGACTTGGCCCAAGTCGAACGCGTGATCGTATTAAATACACATAGAATGATAATAACTATAAGACCGTCAGTCATAGATTTTTAAGACGGTCTGAATTGAATGTCTCAGGGGTGTTGCGGCTCCTATTTTTCCTATTTTTTCCTATTTTTTGGACCACCTCCTATTTTTTCCTATTTTTTAAGAAAAATTCCTATTTTTTCCTATTTTTTCAAAATTTCATTAAGATGCATCGATTTTGAGGCAAATTTCCGAAACTGCCGCTGCGTTTATCACAAATTCAGGTTACCTAATAGCTAGCAATTATTTAGTCTGTCGTCGATGACACCACAGTGCTGCTTGCGGGTCGAAATTTCCAATCCAGGACACTTTCTTGTTCTTGTTCTTAGATATTCTTGTTCAGGAAATTAAATTCCACATTAAGGTGGCAGTAAAGTTTTCGACAGTTTTGCAGGAGTTAACATTTGACAACTTACGATTAATTTTCAATCAATAATTTATAGTACGCATATTAATTTAGGAAACTATAAATTATATGAGATATAGTGGTGCGGGGAAAAAAACCCTATTTTCAACTTTTCGGGTCCTCCTGCGCTCCACATAAATCGGATCCATTAATGCTCGCGGCTGTTATAACGGCCATCTAACTGTTGCTCTAATAAAATGGATTCTAACTACTTACGTTTCTGAGTAATAAGCCTCGAAACCTCTGGGGAAAAAACCCTATGCGGGAAAAAACCATAATGCGGGGAAAAAACCCTACCACCTTTTTCGGCTGTTCTATTAGCAGTGAGTATAAACTCAATTCTATCGTGTTCTACAACTCTCAGGCTGCAGTATGGACTAAAAAAACCGTTTCTCTGACACCGACGTGACTCACAATAAATCTTCAAAAATCGACCCTTTTTGGCAGAAATGACTTCTGCCCAAATATGCATTTTTTTAGTATTTAAATGCATTAAACATAGATTTTTGCGTTTATTACGTTAGAAACGGTGGCCAAACACCGCCCGCGTCTTCCATTCTTGGATTCAGGTGGTACGCAGCAACTAAATCCTAAATATTCCAAGAAATGTCAAATTTTGGTGAAACATCACCAAAACAGGTTTCGTACGGGGTGTCGGGGTATGGGCCAAAACGACAAAAAACGACGTTTTGCGGCCAAATAAACGGTTTCAATGAAGTCTACACATGTTCTTACCCCAGATCAGTCAACTTTTGTATCAACAATGGGTGAGTTTAGCAAAAAATTGTCGCCAAACAAATTTTTTCCCCGCAATCTTTGAACTGTCACTTGTAAACCACAACGTTTATCACTGTTTTTGAGCTTCAGAAGTATAGAGGAAAGGTAACTCTCTTGAAAAGTGCAAACAACGTTGGCCAAAAGTGGTTATGTGAAAAATTATGACAAGTCAAAAATTTGGAAAATTTTGTCACTTCGGAAATTTTCAACATGCAAAATTTTGAAATTTTATAAAAAATGCTACAGGTGTCAAAACTGCACAGAAGTTGGTGTGGTGAAAAAATTTGGGATGCGCTTTAAAAGCTATATACTCAAAAAGGTCCTATGTCGTAAGGTTCGGCCAGGAAGCACTAGGGTTTTTTTCCCCCGCAAAACGCGTAGGGTTTTTTTCCCGCACCACTATAAATGCTTACTAAAATAGCTTGAAACAATCATTTTTAATTTTCACAGAAAATATTTTTGCAGCCAGTTACGAGTTACGACAATTTTTCTTACGACAAAAGAAAAAATGACACACGGGCATGTCAAAAACTTTTAATTTAGATGCCAAAATTTATCCTTCCGCTTTTCACATTTTGAGATTACGTCACATTTATGTAACATTTCTTTTTGAACCAAAGTTGATGCATGTTGCCTTTAAGTTTAAACTAAAAGCCTGTGTAGCCGCCTGAGTTTTTTTAGGCCATGGCTAAGGCCATGGCCTAAATTTTTTCGGATTTAAGCGATTGAGGCCAGCTGGCCTAAACTTTTTTAGCTGCGGTGCGGATGCAGAAAAAATTTCTGATACGTCTCCAATTGACCAAATTTGGTCTAAAAATCAAAAATTTCTCCCAATTTTTTTCTGGGGGCTGCCGCCCCAGTCCCCTGCGACTTTGTAACTTACTATACCTTGTTATTATCTTTCATCAAAGCTTATGCATGTATACACAAGTACGTTGTGCTGCATTTGCATGACTACACCAGTATATTATGCTACATTTACTTGTGTAATAGACTGTCTGATGTGACGTTCCTATCTTTTGTTTCAATTTTTGTCCGAAAAAATTTCTGCTACGCCTCCAGTTGACCAAATTTGAGCTAAAGATTAGAAAAATCGCCGAAATTTTTGCTGGGGGCTACCGCCCCCATACCCCTGCAGCTGTGCGGTTTACTGATCTTAAGTCATTCCCCCCGAAATTTTTTTCTGGGTACGCCACTGTAATGTATAGTTTGTAGCTGTTTTATGGTAGAAAAATTGTCATTTCTTGTGAATTTAGGGTCCGCAATATAAAAAATTATCTGGATCCGCCAGCTGTTGTGTAATTTTGGATGGTTTGTGCTCCAAAAAAATCTTAAAAGCCTCTCTAGTAACAAAAATAGCATTATTTTTGAACGAATTTTGCTAGTGTGTGTCGTTTTTTGTGTTCAAATTGCTATTAAATGAAATGAATTTTAACACTTTTAAAATTCTAAAAGTTGATTCCCTCCAAAATTTGTTTCTGGCTACACCAGTGTACAATATACTGTGCTTATTTTTGTAAATTGCAAAAAATGCAAAAAATGAGTTGGCCTAAGCTTTTTGTCAATTGGCCTAAAGAAATTTTGGACCTGAGGCCAAGTGGCCTAAACTTTTTAAACCAAAAAAACCCCTGGTAGCCGCTTTTATTGTTTCTGAAGCCGTGAGTACTGAGACGTAACAGCCACAGTTTATTGTTACACAGGTCAATTTTCAGTACAAGGTCCGTCAAAAATTCCTATTTTTTCCTATTTTTTGCTCAAAAATTCCTATTTTTTTCCTATTTTTCTCTGGGAAATTCCTATTTTATTTCCTATTTTTTCGTAAAAGGGCCGCAACACCCCTGATGTCTGAATCAGCCGAGTTTTGTCTGGATACTAGGACCAGTTTATTCTTGTCCTTTACAATTCAAGTGTCACTCTTCCTGTCGTCAAGTAAAATGGCTGCAGCGGAAAAAGAAATAGGATTATTATAAAAATGCCCTTTCACCAAGGGGAGCAGTGTGGGTAGAGTAGGAAAGTTGGCTGATCTGTAGCGGAAAAATGATAATAAGCTTGTTAAATGTACAGGACAAGTTTTGCAGCCGAGTAGGAAAACTCAGCTCTTTAAATGAAACGGACAAGAATTGCATCAGAATAGCAGTCGCCCTGCGACACGTTGATGCTTTCTGCACCCTATTCGCGCGAATTAGTTATACATTATTATACACTACTATTGTCGGAAAAAGGTCATTATAATGCTTGATGTTATTTGCGTGGCAAACCCTGCATTAATGAATCGTTGATTGAGGATCATTGATGAATATTGTCCATCGCTATGTCATCAACGCAGCCTAACATACGTGGGAACTAGCAAATTCGGGAGGGGGTGCGGAGCAACTTTTCCTGCCGGTTTAGCTTCGTAGCTTCGTGAGCCATTGATTTGGCCGTTGCAAGCTATATAACTTCCAAATATTCTGGGGAGGGGTGTCTGTGAAGTACTTGTCTGGGAGGATTTAATTGTCTTCTGGGGCGGAGGAGGGGGGGTGAGTCCCCCCACAACCCCCACCCCACCCAAGTATGAGCCTAAACCTAAATCACGCATTATGTATATATGGTATACTTTTCAGAACGATAGTATTAAGCAAGAGTGTTCAGGTTGTATTCTACTTCAAAGCTTGACATGTGTGTGTGGTAGTACATATTGACTTAGCAAGCATATTATATTTCTTGAAGAATATTTTTCCTAATTGTTCTCGCGAATAGGGTGCAGAAAGCATCAACGTGTCGCAGGGCGATTGCTATTCTGACGCAATTCTTGTCCGTTTCATTGAAAGAGTTGAGTTTTCCTATTCGGCTGCAAAACTTGTCCTGTACATTTAACAAGCTTATTAGCATTTTTCCGCTACAGATCAGCCAACTTTCCTATTCTACCCACACTGCTGCCCTTGGTGAAAGGGCATTTTTATAATAATAACTATAAGACCGTCAGTCATAGGTTTTTAAGACGGTCTGAATTGAATGTCTGAATCAGCCGAGTTTTGTCTGGATACTAGGACCAGTTTATTCTTGTCCTTTGGGACAAGGGCAATAGGACAATTATATAGGTCAGCTGCCGTGACGAGCAGACGCAATTTTTTTTGTATTTTTCGCATGCGTACTGGATTGTTCGTCACGGTTACGTGTACTTTAGGTTTGGTCACTTTAGGAACGAAAGGACATGGGCAAGTATTAACCAGGCTAGGGACAAAACAACAGTGACAAGGATAAGGTCAAACTGGGTTTAGGGGCAAGGATGAACCCGCCTCAACGCTCAAACACTACTGTTTCAGGCAAGCGGAAGTTTGGAGGGGGGGATCGGGGGTCCCAGTGCCCTGCAGCGAAAGGAAAAGTCCTT
This sequence comes from Trissonchulus sp. WLG1_4, assembly GCA_030248245.1. Classification (NCBI taxonomy): domain Eukaryota; kingdom Metazoa; phylum Nematoda; class Enoplea; order Enoplida; family Ironidae; genus Trissonchulus; species Trissonchulus sp. WLG1_4. The sequence continues at coordinate 27,708 of JASANF010000525.1, forward strand.
CGTGGCCTTTGGCTTTGGACTTGGCGGTACCGTGGAACGGCCCGGGCGCTCGAAAAATCGCGAGGCGTCTCAGATCAACGTCAACGTCACGCCCAGCCATCCGACGGAAACATCAGACGCGCCTGAAATTAGAAAATACAAAAAACGATTCACTTCTGAAATTCTATGCGCAGCTCTTTGGGGTGTGTTGCTCTTTTTTTATAATACGGTACTGTTTTTTGTGTGATTTATTTTAAACTTTGAAATATTCGTTTTCGTTGATTGTGATTGGATCGTGCATTCGTGCACTAACGTGTCGCAGGGCGATTGCTATTCTGACACAACTCTTGACCGTTTCATTTAAAAAACTGAGTTTTCCTGTTCGGCTGCGAAATTAGTCCTCTAAATTTAACAAGCTCATTAGCATTCTTCCGCTAAAGCAAATTAAATCGTTTTCCAACTGCTTTAGGTGTGAACCTGCTGATCGGAACAGAGTCCGGCCTTATGCTGCTCGACAGGAGTGGACAGGGAAAAGGTATTACTTATGTTTGTTTCGTATGTAATGCGGCCGGGGGGTGGTTCCATTTTTGCCAAATTTCGGACAGACCCCCTCTGGGGCACTCGCTGGCGCTTCGAATTTTTGAGCCCATATTCAATGCATATTATGTAATATTATATTTGCAACATAATGGAACTTATTTGGACTCCCATCTGGCGCTTCGGAGTTTTCGAGAGCGTTTTCAGTGCATATAGTATAATATTATGATATAATGTAACTTATTTCTAATCCCATACAACCTCTGTAGGCACATTCAAATGTCACAATAGTGATCTGTGGAACTTATTTGAAATCCCATATGCAACCTCTACAGACAGGCACATTCACATGTCACAAAAGTGATCTGTGGAACTTATTTGAAATCCCATGCAACCTCTACAGACTGGCACATTCACATGTCCCAATAGTGATCTGTGGAACTAGTATTCAATATTTGCAGTGTACCAGTTGATCACGCGTCGTCGTTTCGACCAGATGGCCGTGCTGGAGGGCCAGAACATTCTGGTGACCATCAGCGGCAAGAAACGACGCATCAGGGTCTACTACTTGTCCTGGCTCAAGCAGAAAATCATGCGGACCGAGGGGGTAAGGGTCCGGTCATGGTTAAAGCCGTATATATGTCTGGTCAGCCGGACGAAACTGTTAAAGCAGCAGAGTTAATTATGCTAATGCTGAAAGTGGTAGTGTAATTATTTTGGACGTTTGGTGATTACACATGTGATATTATAGTATAATGGCAGTATGTAGGTACTACGGTGGAATGTGGGTTTATATGTCAGTAGAGCATTATATTTCGGAAAAACAAGCATTAATTTTATGAACTATATTGACGATGAAAAATATAAAATACACCATTTTTTAAGTTCAAGAGTGCCAAAGCGATAAGAGACTCTGAGAGAATTGCAACTATCTATCGACATGATTATTGTAATTTTTCTAACTGACGCTATAGGGTTGATTTTATAATACTTAGTAGGTGCATGTTTGTTTAGTAGACAAACGTATCATTAAATCGAACTCTTAAGGTCTATTCACAGTTCACACGAGGGAGCATGAGCGGGCGCACACGCACACTTGCAGACTGCATTGCGTGAAATAATGCAGCAGCCAGTGTGAAAGTAGAATGCGCCCGCTCATGCCTCATGGCGTGGAGCTATATGCGCCATTGTGTGAATAGGCCTTTACACATCACATGTCTTTGTTTAGCTTGTGACGTGATTTTGTTAAGTTCAATTTAACGACATACGGCAGTAAAATTTCCTTTTCTGTTCGTGACATGTTTTATATCTGTATTTTAAAGATAAACTATATATACGCACCAGCACCAGAGAAATTATGAAAAACCCTTGAAAGTATATTATATGACTTTCAGTTTATGGCATATTAGTTTATATTTTCAAGAGGAAATAATATTATATAACGCACCACCAGCGAAATAAGAAATAAGGATTTAACCAATCAAAATGTTGCATTCTCTACCTGATCGCGATACTGGTTTTTTATTTCAGCTGGAGAAGCGTAACGGTTGGGTGAACGTGGGAGACTTGCAGGGCGCGGTGCACTTCAAAATAGTGCGCTATGAACGCATCAAATTCCTGGTCATTGCCCTGGCCAGCAGCATTGAGATTTACGCCTGGGCGCCCAAACCATATCACAAATTTATGGCGTTCAAGGTGAACTAAAGTTTGACCAAAAATTGCTGAACACTGAGCGAAAAGTGTGTTTGTCCGTAAGCGAAAAATGTTTGTATACATACTGTACAATAGCTGTTGAGATAGGTAAACAAGCAGTGTAGTGGCTGTTTGGAATTCAAACTAAAATGGGAGACTATTGTGTGCAGCAAATTATGCATGGTTCTTAGTTGCCTCTGTAATAGTTTTTTTTGCAATCGCTTACGGACAACTTGCGGACAAAAACATGGAAATCTAAAGCGTTATATTTCAGAATACAGCTGCGGTCCTATTGTAAAATGTGGAATTAGTGGAAGCAAGGTTTCTAAAGTCTGACCAACAATTAATGCTGGACCTGGAATAAAAATGAAACACGCGATTTCGTTACGAAAAGAACGAATTGCAAGTATCAATAGTAGGCTATTGCGAGAAGTCGCAAAAAGCGCGCCAACTGTTGTATGTCATGGTTCAGCAATATTTTTTGGCCTGACTTTAGTACAGCTCTGTGCGTTTAGATTGAATGCAAATTTGATAATCATCGTTTGTCAGCTTTCAGCACAGCTTATTCAAACCTTCTAAATCATGACCTGCCCGGGTGACTTCATTTTTTTTTGTCGGCTAAACGGACATACGGCTGTAAGTATGAATGGACCATTTTTTATTGTTTTTTTCAGTCATTCGGCGAGCTAGTGCACCAGCCTGTGATCGTGGATCTGACAGTGGAAGAAAATGCTCGACTGAAAGTGCTCTATGGCTCGGCAGAAGGATTTCATGCCATTGATTTGGACTCCGCCTCTATTTATGACATTTATGTGCCCTCGCAGGTATAGAATGGCCGTCCAAGGGGGGGACTTAGGTTTGCCCGTAGCGGAGGGTAAAGGGAATATAATTATTTGGTGCTTTGAAATGAGAAATGTGCGATTTTTTACTTTTTTGTAATATTGATATTTTTTTATGTTTTGTGTTTATATTTTTAGGCATAGTTTTATAATAGTTAGTGTATTTAGTGTTAAATTTGACACTAGATTTATAATTTTCAAGTTTCTGAAAATGAAATTTGATAGGGCTGGACATTTTGGTGGAATTCGTAGTGTAGCTAATCTGAACATTATTTTCATGGGCTTTTATTAATTGAGTAACTTTTGTTACGGGCACATTACTGGATTAAGCGGACTATTCGTAATTTAGTAAACTATTCTTCCCACGTTGGCACTAAACGAGTTGAAATAAGTCAGCTTCTGATAGTTTTTGTCTTCGCTGAATAATTGAAGTCCCACTTACCATAGGATTCAATGGTTTAATTATGTAGAATTTAGTTTAGTCCATTAATGTTGCTAATAAATATTACTTATCGGCTTACGAATACGATTCACATTTTCAAGCATATTATTCTGACTAATTTAGTCCGATTAAAATTAAGTAGTTTAATTCGATACAGGAATGATAATCCTTTCGTTGTAAACGTCTTTTCTATTTTACAAATTTTTATTTTTGGCTATTCAGTATCATGGAAGAGTAAGTTGTCCTGGTTTTCTCTTTTCTAGTAATTCGCATATCTGTTTTACTTTGTTTATATAATTTTTTATTCAGTTCTCAATTAGCTTTTCATTTCGCATTAATTTTTATTAGTAGCTCATTTTTTCACAGTTGCTTTGAAAGTACAACAAAAATAGACATCGTTAGACATCGGGTTTAGAAATTGACATAAAAAGATTTTAGTCAAAGATTTACAAAGACGAAATTTTTTATTTACATTTTTCATAATTTTAGTCAACAGCTCGAACTTATCGATTTTGTTAAGATTGTGCGTGGCCGTTAGTAATCTATTTTTGATTCCGTCTGTTTTTTACTCAGCGTCATTTTTGAATAGTACGTTTATTGTACAAAAAAAGTTCTTTTTAACCTTAAATAATATATAATCTTTTTTCAGATGGACGGCCCTATCAACCCGCACTGCATTGTGATTCTTCCTGGCTCCAGTGGGATGCAACTGCTACTATGCTATGATAGTAGGTCATAGGCCAGAGATTAGACGTAGTCTAGATTGTTGTGAATGTCAGCCAGTGTGTGCGTCAGCGTTCTCCTAAAATCTGACAAAAAAATAGTTGCACCACGTCTTGAGAAAAAGAAAACTGTGATTTCGTTTCGAAAAGAATAGAGTTTGACTATCAAGAGTACAGCAAGTAGTCGCAGAAGTCAAGCCACTGAAATAAGTTGGTGGAGCAACTATTTTCCCAGACCTCGGTCTGAAACGTTCTTTCCGATTGATATAGAGTGGTGGAGTGTAATATTATATTCATGCAATCACATGTTCGACTTAGACTGACTCTCAGTTCAGTACCGTTTTGTGACTAACAGCCGATTGGCTTGCAGGTTTCGCACTTTTTTGTGACTATCATCATCCAGTAATGTGCGTTTACGTGCGTACGTATATTATTTTCAGACGAAGGCGTGTATGTGAACACGTATGGGAAGTTGACGAAGAACGTAATCGTGCAATGGGGAGAAATGCCAACGTCTGTCGGTCAGTGACGCCAAATCATTGACAATAGGCGTAACAAATCAGGCAATATTTCGTAATGAAATTATGTGCAAGTCATAATATTCGGAAAAAACGTATGTAGGAGTGTAGCACCCGATTTCGGAAATCCATCCATAGACTTACAAAACCAGCTCTATGCCTTACATACTTCTTAGTATGGTGAGCTAGGTATGTCTTAATAGACGATAATATTATCATGATTTATTGGCAAAGCATTGTTTTAATCTGTTGTCAGTCTAAAGCCCGGTTCATACGTCTTGTCCTTATTCTTGTTCTCATAATAAATTTAGTCCCTAAGCTATTTCCTAGCTACTGTCCTACGAATTGTAGCAGTGTTGTTTTGCATGAACAAGGTTTCGGTCAAATTATTATATTTGTGTGCGAAAAGTGAAGCAAAATATTTTTTATTTCGTTTTGCTCAGAGCATTCGTTTGAAATTATTGTCCCTGTCCCTATGTCCTTTAAGACAAGTATGAATCGGGCTCAATCCTGTCTAATCCGTTGTTAATCAGTAATTTAATACGTTTAATCCGTTATTAATTCAAACCGTTTAATCCGTTGATAATTCCATGCGTTTAATCTGTTGTTAATGGAATCCGTTTGATTCGTTGTTAATTTAATCCATTGTTATTTAATCAGTTTAATCCGTTGTCGATTTAATCCTGTGTTAATTTAATCCGTTTAATGAGTGGTTGTCTTTATTGCAGCATACATTTCAACGGGCCAGGTGATGGGCTGGGGCAACAAGGCCATTGAGATCCGTGCCGTGGAGACCGGACAGCTGGACGGAGTGTTCATGCACAAAAAGGCGCAGAAACTAAAATTCCTCTGCGAGCGAAACGATAAAGTAAGGATGCTTGCTTTGTGGAGTACGTACTAACGAGCACGTGACCTGTTGCTCAACTTTACGAATTTTTGCCGATTTTGATTAGTTTGAATTTTTTTGTTGTTTTTATTAATATCAAGAGTACATAATAGGAAGAGTATGACACTCTTCCTATTATGCCTAGCAGCGCGCGTCCAATGCGCAGCGCGAAATAGGCCTTTTATGTACGGTTTTGAGGGGGGGGGTACCCCCCCCCTCAACTGAAGACCCCGTACTCAACTGAGGGGGGGGGGGTACCCCCTACTCAGTTCGATACCCCGTGCTCAACTGAGGGGGGGTACCCCGCCCTCAACTCAGCACCCGGTCTTCAGTTGAGGGGAGTACTCCCCCCTGATTTCAAGACACTGACAAAGTCTTTGCGCTACCCCCCCCCCCTCAGTTCAGTACCCCGTCTTCAGTTGAGGGGGGGGGTACCCCCCCCTCAGTTCAGCACATCAACAAAAGTCCCTGTCAGTGTCTTGAAATGAGGGGGGGTACCCCCCCTCAAAACCGTACATAAACGGGCTATTTCGCGCTGCGCATTGGACGCACGCCCGTAGGCATAATAGGAAGAGTGTCATACTCTTTCTATTATGTACTCTTGTTAATATGTAACTTACTGTAATGTCAAACCTCCAATTTGAGCGAATGGGACCCTTCTGTGGAAGAATTCATTGAAATTCAGTTATGTAACTCAAAAAATTAATTTTTTAAGGTATAAAATAACCGAATTCTGCTGAATATTTTTTGACAATACCTTTATAAGTAATAATATACTTATGTACTTCATTTGTTAAAATATACTTATTTTCAGTATTAATCAGAGTACATGCTCATATTTTTTAGTTCTTAAAAGTATTATAATATTCATTTTTTACTTTCACTTAAAAGCCCATTACAGTGTGAGTGCCCCAACCACCCCTGTGCTGATTTTTTTTTTATTTTTTCAGGTCTTCTTTTCGTCTGCCAAGGGGGGCTCGGCGTGTCAAATCTACTTTATGACTCTTAATCGGCCTGGATTGTCTAATTGGTGATGACGAGCGCACCCCCCTCCCGTCCTTGATAATTAGAGACGATATTCCACTCAAGTGCCCCCCTCATAATGTCGGGTACCGGTTTTTGGAAAACTAGCAGTTGTAGCAAAAAACAGCAAAACCTAGCAAAAAAACATTGTAACAATCGGCTTGATTTTGCTTAAACATTGACACAACTAATTGTGGAGTAGTGTTGCTATGTTTTCAAAACTGGTGCCCGACAGAACCTGTTGTGGTAATGTTTCAGGCCAGTTTGAGCCTAATGGCCTGCACAAACTGATGACTCCCAACTGTTTGCTAATTGGTTGCAGGTTTGATGAGAGATAAAAAAGCAGCTCCTTAGGTAGAAATTTTCAGCAATAATTATCTTTTGATTGGTTGGTGAAATTAGTCACGTGTCTTCGTGACTTGTCTGATTCTATGGTATTGGCTGAAGATGGAGGATTACTAAAATTAATTTATTTAATGAATGCATTAATTAATTAAACATTAATTTCAAGTTTATAATTTTTTTAATTTGCTACGACACATTTTATTTAGAGCCGGAAAAAATTGAATGAAACATGAATCTACCTTTGCGAACAATATATAATAATTATTTTGTAATATAAACAGAAATTTAATTGTTATGTGGTGACAATTACGATTACTGCCTTTTTTGCTTGTGTGTTTTGCTGTTGTGTTTTTATACTTTTCCTCTTGTGGTTTTTTCCTTAATTTTTTCCTTGGAGCCAATAACTAAAATGGATTATAATAGATTGGATTAAAATTTTTGTCATTAACTCAATACGTTTTTTGCGACATTTGTCAAGCCAAGTATTTATAACAGCTTTAGCTAGTGCAAACAAGTTTGTAGTAATTCTGCCTAAACTCTGAGCCAATTTACTAAGCAACTTTAATTTAAAATTTTTAATTAAGTAATTTGATTAAAAAGTTTAATACATTCTAGGAATTGGCCCTCTACTATGTTGGCTTTCTTTGTACTATATTTTTTGATCATTTCTATCTCTATATAATATCTATCCTATAAATCTTCTTAATTTTCGTTATTTAGTCCTTCTATACTGTGTTAAATATTGTAAAAAATAATTGTTTGCTGCGTTTTTTGTTTTGTGTTGTGCTATTTTTTGTATTAGTTTTTGTATCTTTCGATAAAATCAAATGTAATCATATGTTGTAGCCCTATTGCAGTAATTTTTGTGCCATAAGCCGAGCCTAAATATGAAAAATTTATCCTCCATAGTAAAAAACTTAAAAAATGGTTATTTACCAGCTTTCTAACGTTTTGGGTCGTCATTTTTCGGTAGGATTTTTTATTGTGCGGATATGAAAGTAAACAACTTTTGTAATGAACTTTCCGACTCATAGGTTTCTAACAAAAAATAAACAGTCAACTTAAAAAGTTAAAATTGATTCTGGGATTATTGAATGAAAAACTGAAAGTTCGATTCAGTTATTTGTGTACTCTTAGTGCGAAACTGCTCTACACTGCTCAGCTATTGTACTCTTAGGGCTTTTTGTTATTTTGTGCTTATATTATTTTGAGTCTGCGTATTGGTGCTTTTATAATGTTTTGATACGTTTCTACATAACTTCATGTTCATTTATACTACTACTACTACTACTATTATTGTGGGTTTATACCATGTTAGGTATATTATTTTACCTGTTGTTACCAAGAGTACATCTCTATCGATAGCAAATGTCTCTGGATTATGTACTCTTGATACTACCACGTTTATGATATTTGTGGCTTATATGTGTAGCTATGTGTAAGTATATTTACATACTTTTATATCTTTATGGTGAGTTTTAAATATCTGATGGATTGTGAAATCTTATATTTAAATTTACATTTAATTTAATTAAGTAACGTGAAAAGCATATATAAATTGGTTTAGAAAACTGGCTTGTTGGTTACAAAATTTTTAAGTATTTAAACAATTTTACTGAAGTTTCACACTAGTTACCCATGATGTCGTGTACTCGTAGGAATACGAACCAGGATGTCGGTCCCCGTATGTGATAATTTTATCGATCCTCCCCACTGGGGTCTAATTTATTGGCTATTTTCTCCGTTTTACTATGTGCTTTGGGTTTCTGTAGCTTGAATTCATATGTTATGCATTCAAATAAACTATTCCATGCTGTGAATTTTGCTAATAGGTTTTTATGGTGGTTATGTAGCCGAACTTTCAGCTATAATTATTCTTAGGCTTAAATTAAGACTATGTGTTATCAAGAGTGCGTAATGACAAGAGTATGACACTGGCCACGTTTGTGGCCTAGCAGCGCGGACATGCTGCGACCATTATCTCCCGAAAAAGGCCACAACTGTGGGGGGTACCCCCCTACACGAATGAAGGCGTAGCCCTCAACTGTGGGGGGCAACCCCCAAACGAATCAGACCATAGGTCTCAAACGTGGGGGGGACCCCCCCCCACAAATGAGGGTATACCCTCAAATGCGGGGGGGACGACCCCACCACGTTTTGTAAAAGCTACAAGATTACCCGGACACGCCCTGCCGCCACTTTTTGAGGTAAAAACTCGTACCCAGGGGTAATTTGAGGTGTTGAACACGAATTTGGGGTTATTTTTGTCTATCTTTAACCATGGACCCTTATCGGCACAGACTGTCCACTTTGGAGGTCATTTTTTTGAAATTGACATTCTTCGTATCTGGGGGCAATTGTGCACCCTGAACACGAATCCAGGGTTAACTTTTGTCCAAGATTCACTGGAACTCCGATATGACCCCCTGGGTACCATCGCCAGCGAGTCCTTGGGTGTTAATTTTTCTACATGACATACATAGGTATATCCTAAAACTACACAACACTTACAGCGTCAAAGTCTGAACTTGAATCGGATTTGATTTTGCGTAGCAAAACGCTCCTGACTCTGTTAGAGCAGTTGTTTATTGTCTTCAGTGATATGTGCTTTAATTTGGAGGTAGCACTTTTCGCAGTTAGCACAAATGGCCAATATTTTTAGCCCATCCGTTCTACCAGTGAGAAAATGCTAGGGTAGTCATACTAACTTCACCGCGTGTGGTCAAAAATGCATTTTTGAAAAAACTGACAATTTTTTCAAAAAAGTTAAATTTTTAGATTAGGTATTTTTTGACAGTTTTTTGTCTAGAAACAAATCTTTGGTTTGGAACCCCGGACCAGAAAAAAATGGAAGTATTGAAATATAGATTTTTAAATCTGTTTTATTTTTTATATTTTATTATTGAAGTCTTGAGTCTGGTTCATACTCTAAGCTTAGTCTTTGACCCTCTCCCCAGGTCCCCAGGTTTCCCTGTCCTTATGTGCTGTTCTTGTCCTTGACGAATATCCCTAAGTCCATAGGCACTGTCTTTGTTTTGTCCTTAGGACAGATTGATTCACACTTTTTAAGAAAAAAAAAGAAACAGAACTCATACAAAGAAACATACAAACTCATACAAAGGACAATTTAACAGTCAAACTTAATTGGCTCCACTGGCTACTAAACATGAATCATAAGAAACTGAAAAAGTTTTGTAAACATGTAATATTTTTTAAGGATGTTACAAGTAGCCTAATGAAAAATGCTCACAAAATGCTTAAAAACACAAAAGTTACTGCATAACACACAGTAATCACAAACACAAACTCGCACTATTCTTTCACTAGGGGGCATATTAGTCTGACATTGGCTGCTCTAAAGTTCACGTGCAAGATCTGCCTCTCTTTGATTCGATAATTTGCTTAGGACAGATTTCAAGTATCGCTGACCAATCGTGATGGTCTCGTGCTCAAAAGGTGGAGTTTTTAATGCTTTATCCAATGGGAAACAAGCACGTGACGAAGACCATGCCAGGAGATTGGACTAGAGCGAAAATCAGTCTGGTGGCAGTTAATAGACTGCAGTTTTAGGATATATGTCATGTAGAAAAATTAACACCCAAGGACTCGCTGGCGATGGTACCCAGGGGGTCATATCGGAGTTCCAGTGAATCTTAGACAAAAGTTAACCCTGGATTCGTGTTCAGGGAGCAAAATTGCCCGCAGATATGAAGAATGTCAATTTCAAAAAATGTCCTCCAAAGTGGGTAGTCCGTGCCGGTAAATACGGTACAGGGTCAAAGGTAGACAAAAATAACCACAAATTCGTGTTCAGCACCTCAAATTACCACTGGGTACGAGTTTTTACCCCAAAAAGTGGCGGCAGGGCGGGTCCGGGTGATTTTGTAGCTTGTACGAAACGTGGGGGGTCCCCCCCCACATTTGAGGGTATACCTTCATTTGTGGGGGGTCCCCCCCACGTTTGAGACCTATGGTTGTGGCCTTTTTCGGGAGATAATGGTCGCAGCATATCCACGGCGGCCAAGCTGGGGTCCAGAAGAGTCTCATACTCTTCTTATTATGGACTCTTGGTATTATACACTCTTCTAATGTCGCGTTCTGGGGGCCTGTTGCTCAACTTTACAAATCTTACAATTGTAACAATTGTAAGTGCAAAATCAGGGGATTCGTTACGAATTCGTCATATAAATTCATTACAAATCACCTGATTTTGCACTTACAATTGTTACAATTGTTAGACTTGTAAAGCTGAGCAACAGGCCCCTGGGCCCTGTTGCTCAGTTCTACAATTGTTACAATTGTAACTATTGTAAGCAACCTTTTTTTGCAGACATCTACAATTGTTACAAATTTGTAACAATTGTAAGTGCTGAATTTCCTACAATCGTAATCATATCACACCATTTTTCAATCTACAATTGTTACAATTGTAGCCTTTGTAACGCTTGTAACTTATATAATTTATGTGTTGAAATTGACAATTGTAATACAATTGTAACAATTGTAAGCTACAATTGTTACAATTGTAGGATTTGTAAGCTACAATTGTACGATTTGTGAGCTACAATTGTTACAATTGTAGAAATTTTGACTACATTTGTAACAATTGTAAGCTACAATTGTTACAATTGTAAGCAAAGTTTATAAATTTGACTACAATTGTAACAATTGTGAACATTTTGTTAAAAATTCATTACGAATATGGGCAGATTTGTAACAATTGTGAATTAATTTATCAAACAATTGCTACAATTGTAGGACTTGTAACGCTTGTAACGTTTGTAAAATTTTACAAATTACAAACGTTACAATTGTAGCCTTTGTAAAAACTTACAATTGTTACAATTGTAGGATTTGTAAATCTGAGCAACAGGGCCCTGATATCTGCCTTCGAGACATCTACAACGTGCGTGGTGCGCCTAAAGCCTGACCAGAAATTGATAAACCCTAAAGGCCGGTTCACACGAGGCAATTTGCAGGCGATTTTCAAGCAACCAACTACCAGGCAACGCGCAAGCAACGCGCGTTGCTTGAAAATTGCCTCGTGTGAACGTTCAGGCGATTTCCAGGCAACCAACATTTTTCAGCCGCGACGTGCGCGACTTTTTCAGGCAACGAGCAGGCAACAGCCAATCAGATGTTAGCATTCCCGCTAGAGCTTGTTTTCTCATGGTGCCCTAAAAACTAGTTATAATGTTGTTTTGCAACTGCGCGTTTAAAGAAATTTCCGTTCCTTGAATTGTGCTGCCATAATATAATATATATATACCTTACCTACTCACAGTGAGCAGCACTACATAAAAAGGGTTGACTCACATTAACTTACATTCAGCGTCAAACATCAAATTTATTTACATGACCTCTCAAAGGCCAACTTGTGGCCCAGTTATTCGAACTCGAACCGTCGAGACATAAATACACACTAAAAAGTGCGAATCCAACCAACTCCACCATTTAGCACGAAAACAACCGCCAGTTTGAAATTTAGGCGGGCTAAACTTTGATTGGCGGTTGCCTGCTGGTTGCTTGCTGATCGGTTGCTTGAAAACTGCTTCGTGTGAACGTATTTTTGCAGGCAACTTACAAGCAACTCGCGTTGCTTGCAGATTGCCTGAAAATCGCATTGCCTGCGCGTTGCCTCGTGTGAACCGGCCTTAAGACAAGGGGGAATAACAGAAAAGACCCATTTTCTGACCGCCCGCTGTACTCCTGTAGCTGCGTAATCCGACGGTCGGATTCATTAAAAAACACTCAATTGCAGAGTGTCTCTTCGGCTTAGCCTGGCCGCAGTGTTATGCCGGCCTAATTTAGTCGATCAGCGGGCCGACTTTGACCGACCAGTCACAAACATGATTCCATGGTTCATAATTTATAGTTAGGATCAATTTTGTATATGCACTAGGGCATACTATAATGCAATATGCTATATGCACTAATAGCCGGATTACATATTGTTCAGTGACAAAAAAATTTATGTAATTGAAATTGAGGGGTAATTTAATTAATCATTATGAGTATTAGATTTAGTAGGCATAGAATGAATTATAATTTAGTAGGCATCTAATTAGAATTAGAGAACATTTATACTCTATACGTAAAGGAGACGGTTCCGGTTGCCATTTTCTTGTTGAGCATTTCAATAATGAAAATTGTAAAACTTTTTCAGTACAAATTATAGAAGCAATCTGTCACAAGTTAACTGAAACGGATTCTACCCATTATCGAAAAGAAAGGGAAAGTTACTGGATTAAAATTTTACGCACTAAATTTCCGTATGGTCTAAATGACAAATTAAAAAATCAAAACGAAAATACAACTGTTCTTACTAATTTGACTGTATCCTCAAAAAATCGATGTCGCGGCAGAAGAAAAGCTGGTAGTACACGGCAGAATATTAATTCTCCAGACTATTTTATAAATTATTTTGAACAAAATTTTAACAACCCCTATGGCAAAATCAGTACCTTTTCTACTATTCTTACTGGTACAAAATGTTTTAGCCGAAATATATCCCAAAAAATTTTATGCCGTGCTCCTGATCACTTTTCTACCTTCATTGCTAATTTAACGGAAAGTAAAACAAGTTGCTCCTAAAAGGAGCAAGGTTCCATCTCGGAAATGTACCTTAATGAACCGAAACTGTTAGTTTTTGTTGTTATCAAACTCTCATGAAAGTACATTTGCCAATATAGACGAAGGAGTACAGAAAATCTTTCGAAACTGGAATGACGAAATTCAATCTAGGTTTTGCTGTAACACAAAATCAAAAAAAGTGAATTTTTCCAGATAGAGATAATATATGCTTATATCGTTGGTTATAGTAGGTACTGCACCTCCATAATTAATATACTCGTCCTGCTTCGTAAGCTTAACATAGATATTACCTAACGAATATAAAGTTTCTACCTAAAGAACTTTGTCCCGTTTAGGGATTGTCACGCTAATAAACTTTCTACTAGGCTCCTTGTGTTCATTCAATCGACTGACGTCGGCCATATTAATCAATGCACTTACAATTATTACAACGCTCATCTAATTTTCGTGCTGTGAGTAAAAATGCAAATGAGTAAAAACAAAAACTGCACTGTTTGTAAATTTACAGGGGGCAACTGGCAAAAACAAAACAGTAGGGTGCATGCAGGTTTCAAATTAAAACGTTTATTAAAACCCGTCAACGTTTTTTTCAACGCACCGAGAAAAAATTCCTGACATCACAGAATAGTCGAATTCCAAAAACAAATCATCAGCACAGTCTAAAGTTAGTCAAACAAGAGCTCGAACGAGGCTAAAAATTACCTATAGCATAAACTTTAAGCATTAACTCATAGCTAAGACGTTAGCAAAAAAATCTTGGCAAAAAATCAAACATGGAGCCCAGACACTGGGAACACATCGAAAGCCCCTTCTAATTACATGAACGACTGTAGACAATACTCATATACAATTCACGATTCTTACGAGCGAATGATTGAAATCACTTGTAGTTAATTTGCATATTGTCAATGCAATATGCAAATTAATCACCGACGTAGAAAAAGTTTTGAAAGTTGCCATCTTAATATGCGCATGGGGGGTACCTGTGAATATGTGCGAAAACAACAATAACAAGTGGGCCCCTAAAAGGGGCAAATTCCGACGTAGTGGCGTGAAATTATGCCAGCGTCAATTTCAGACCATTTCAATAGACCTGTGCCTATGGGTTCTGCTTTAATATCTCATAGGTATAAGCCACATCTCACAGACCACAGGCCACCGGCACAGTCTCAATTTATATCACGCGTATATAACAACCAAGGTGTTATTTAGTAGTGTACCTATGTGCGGTTGCTGGCAAAACGAGCACACAATCAGATTCTGTGCGTCACCTGTGAAATTGTGACCTGTGCCTGTGGCCTATGACAGATTGACAGGTAGAATTTTATGCTTATTGAAACGGAATTCACAGGCACCTATAGCCACAGGTCACAGGTCCACAAACTTGAAACGGGCTACCGGATTGTGCAGCAGTAAATAAGGGGTCCATTAACTATGCTCCCGAATCGTCTAATAGGCAAGCTTAGATTAATTTTTCTAACCCAATAGATAGGTACGCGTCACGGTTTTGCTATCAAGAAGCTTCACCTGTGCAAATAGGTATCGTAATATTATGGCTTTCCGCACTAGCTACGTATGTACATATAATTTCTGAACACAAACAGTCACAATTAATACAAAATTAGAAGATATCGATCTGTTTCAGATTACTTTCTTTAATGCACGGTTTGTGTTCTTGGTCCTTTTTCTGATAGCTCATCTTGCTCCTGTATAATTTTTCAAAAATATTTTTATGGTATGTATGCAGGTGTCAATGATGTCCGAATCCAGTATGAGCATCAACAATTGTTATTAATTGGATTTAGTATGCTACCCGACGTATATATGTTTTTAGATACTGTGCAGTAACTGATGTCATCTTAGTTTGATTACGTCACACGACCGTGATGGTTTACGTCACACGACCGTAATCCGCAATTTGCCAAATTTTTCACCCGATATTTACGATTAGTTAAACGTCATAAATAAAAAACGTCAGCGATGGCTATGGTCATTGTTAGCCTGTGATCTGCCTGTAAGCTAGTGAGGCAAAGAAGCAACACGGGTAGTCCTGTCTTTGAGCAGTCACAGACTGAGCGACAGGTGTCACCATCTACCACCGGAGCAAACTGCTTCACTGACTACTCATAACTAATTTGCATATTGTATTATAAACGCTCCGCCCGTTTCACAGTCGTTTTATCGCCTGTTTACAATTTTGAAAAAGATGATTCGATAAAACACCGTACCTAATTTGCATATGTAACGGATTGGCCGGCCAATTTTACAGGTATCAATCAAATACCAGACAGCCAAGGGGGGCCTTGAAGGTAAAGAAAGCTTGTAAAAATTGGCAGAGAAGAGTAAACTTAAATTTTAAGAAGCGGAACAAAAATACATTACAGACTTAGGAATATATACACATGGTACTTACTAAATCATTGAACACTTTTCAGAGATGTCTCGCCCCCATTGGCAGAAAAAAAAGACTGCCATATACTAGGCCTATGGTAAGCATAGCGCCTGAAGTGGCTCATGGCACCTATTATGTACTCTTGGTGCTAAAATCTAATTCCAAATATTCCGCCTTTAGGCGGAATAAAAATGGAGAATTTAACCAAAATTATTCAGCAAAATATGCCGTTAAGTTAGAGTCATGAATTGTAGCAACATGATTACAGTTTAAAAAATGTATTTTTTACCCTATTTAAAAAACCTAGATACACGGCACCCCCATAAAAGGAAAAGGAGCAGCAGGAGCGGGGGTGCTAGTTTCATGTACAAAACATAGTGTATACTTTGCGTATCTTTGAAAGTTAACGAAGTGCAAAAAGCTATAACAAATGTTTCACCTCTAGGTGGAACAATAACACAGAATGCTACAATTTTGTGCCAAAAGAAACAAGTAGGCCCCAAAAGGGGCAAGGTTCCTTCGCTGAGTAAGAGATACCGCACTTGGCCAAAGTTAAAACACATAGCAGTATGCTGCAACGTATCCTTATTTTGTTTTGACAAAATTTTCGCAAAGTAACATCTACTGAAAGCACATCAGACTCAATTCAACATCAATTCGCAACCACAGATGCACATAGGGGGGTACGAGGGGGTGAGTGGGACCCCCTCAAGGGTGTCAGCAGTCAGCAACCCCCCTCAGACACCAGACACCCCCCTGCAACCCCCACTCCCCTCTGATTGCCGAAAAAGTGTGCCAAAAACGAGTACAAGATCAAAAAATTACAAAAAAAGTCAGCCGCAGCCAAAAAAGTGCCCCAAAAATTAGTTTAAATCGAAAAAGTGTAAAACATTTCCGGCTTTCACCAGAAATCAAACCAAAACCAGGGCCACCCGCCTCTCCGCCAGGGTTCGGGCACGCCCCCCCTCACCGATTGCTCCCGTGCATCTCTGTTCGCAACTCAAACAAGTTGACCTAAAAATACTCTCAAGTAAAAAAACTTTCTGGGAATCGAACTAGCGCACAAACTGTTCCAGCCTTAGAACAGCGCCTTAGACCACTCGGCTACGCTGTCTTACAACCAAGGGAACTTACTGAGAACATGTTTATTTAGACGCTGAACGAAGCTAACAATTTCTTTTCTTTCATTACTTAAATTAATTTAATTACAATAGGTATATTATTAATCATTTAATGTTAAATTTGGATCCACAGTTTTGTTATTTATTATTTATTCTAAGTGTTTCAAATTGTTTCAACAGGTAGGAATGACTGAGTCTAGACAGTCATGTGATTAGCACGTGCGCATTGTCTGTTAAGTTACGATTTCAAAAAATTTAAAAATAGGAAAACGTCCACAAAAGCACATTTTGTGCATAAATAAAGTTATATTGACCATTATTAACAGCAAAATTGCAAAAATTTGTGTTTTGCAAAAAAAAGGGCAAAGACTACCCAAGCTGACTTTACACGTTAATCATATGCGCTGACCAACATGCAGAGCTCTGTTTAACACTGTGCAGAGTTGGTTTCAAAACAATAGTTCCTTCTCTAGAAGGAACAAAAATGTAACCCTAAATTTAAAATACATGTAGAATACGTTAATAAAGCCATGGACCTTTTTTATTTAAATAGTTATTTACGTATCGCTATTTTTGCTATATTTGTCAATATATGAATGAAAGGGTTAAGCAAAAAATCGGAATACCAATGGGAACAAATTGTGCACCTATATTGAGTAATTTCTATTTACATGAACTAGAATTCCAGTTTATTAAAGGTAACTTATTTGTAAATCGATCTCTGTGTCTGAAATTAAGTAATATTTATCGTTACATTGATGATATTAGTGGCATCAATGATGGTGGTACATTGCAAGAATGTCTTGCTGCTATATATCCAAACAGTCTTGAAATTAAAAAAGTAAATAAATCTGACAATTGTTCTGACATTCGGGACGTTTCAGTACACCGCAATCAGGACAAAAGTTTCTCCACGTTTTTGTACGATAAACGTAATCTTTTTCCTTTTAAGGTTAACCGTTTTCCGCATAATGACAGTAATATTGCAGATAAGTGTATTAATGGATGTTTCAAAAGTCAACTTCTAAGAATCTCGAAAGTTTGTTCCGATTTTGATTTTTTCAAAAATGCTGTTACAATATTCTTGAAACAACTTTCAGAACAAAATTATTCAAAACGTAGACTAAAATTTTTACTACTCAAATATTTTAAGGAATTGAAATTACATTTATTATTTGACTTCAACCTTAACTGTTTTGTGTCAACTGTTCTACAGAACGTTTATGTATAAGCTGTACTGTCTAGTGTAACTTAGTCATGTCTACCGTTTTCAGTTACAAATAATAAAATTGCTAGCTATGAGACGTGTTGCAACTACTTAATACCAAACATTGAACTGTCTATCAGTCAATCTGTGATGAGACCGTTCTCATCTCAGTTGATCTCTTGCTGGATCTTTCTCAGTCGATCCCTTGTTTTATCTTTCTCAGTCGATTCCTTAGTGGATCATCTATCAGTCGATCTGTAGCTAAACCTCTCATATTGGTATAAGACTTACCATTACTATTAAAACTAAACTATTTGCTCAGATGTTTCAGTATTAAGGCATCATGTACTACTTGCACACTAGTAATAATAACGTGAGTTTAACGATAGCAAATTAATTTATGTTGTTTCAGCGCAACCCTATAAGGTGGCTCGCCTCAGTCAGCCGACCAACAGTCCAGCGTCCAAAGCACCAAATGCTGCCAAGCTGCCGTCTACCGCTAACAGCAACACTGTCTTGAGCGCCATGATCGACAGCTTAGAGAAACGACTAGACGGTGAAGTGCAGCAAAGAAAACTTGTGACAAACGAACTTCGGCTAGATTTATCCAAGGAGGGCCAACATTCTAGAAAAACCAACATTTTTTGTATAACATAAAAAAATCGAAAACGAGGAAACAGATGAAAAAATCCTGGAGAATCACGTGCTTCGTCTAATCAATACTCATATTTGGCCCGATAGTACACGTCCATTGACCCCTGATGATATTAGCGCCTGTCATAAAACCAAAACGGCCAAGGACCCTCACGCAATCATTGGAGCCTTTATACGACAAAAGGATCGAAATTCTATCTGGTCCAATCGGTTTAAGTTCAAAGAGCTAAATAAGGTTCGCAAAGCTCAAAATCCTCCACTGCCGCCAATCATCGTCGATCAACATGACGAGCCCTTGTTTAAGAAGCAACGAAGCTACTTGAACCTGGCGCGTAACCATCTGATAAATGATCTAAAACTCAAATCTACCGATGTTAAGATCAATGGCACCGGGAGACAGCCCTTCATTGAGAACAGCATCTACACTGCTCAAACCGTACCAGAATGCTACACTAAAGAAATCGGGGCATTTGGAAAAAAAGCCAAAGAATAATACTAAGAAATGAAACTCATTTTCAAACAAGATTATACTTAGTTAATTATTTCATTAGAATTCAACTAACATATATACTGTTCATCAGTTTACCACTTATTCAGTTATAACCTATACTAACAGAATAAAGTTTACTTAGTACACCGGCTCTGTTGTCGTAATTTCTGACTTATTCAGATCAATAGATGACACATACTTTTTATGCTGTACGGCATGCGTTCTCACTGTTGCTGCCAGCACCTCACTGCTGTATGCACTGCTGTACGCAGTATGCTGTATGCAATGTTTGTGTACATTGTGTGTGTATACATACAGTGTGTGTACATTGATCTCAACAATCCTGCAGCCACTAACCTCACTATGGATTACGTACACACGCACACACTGATAGGGGTTAATTTGCATACAATATTCACTGTATGCAAATTAGAGGTAACAGTTTTGATGGGCGCACATGTACTATGTATCTCACTGCTAGGTCCACTTGACAATACAAACGAGCTCACTGATTTGAGTGGTTGGTTTTTCTCAGGCACACAGTATATACATGTAAGTTTTGCCATACTTTTTTATGTTTTTGGGAGCTGACCATTTGGTCAGCATTTTGTTTACTAGCACTGATGACACAGGCTGTCTTCACGCCGGGTCGACACGGTGACCAGCCTGTAGGGTAGGGACGCTTGGGGCCACGAGCACCCTACCCACGTCATCAGTACTATAGACATACACTATAGGTATACTTCTAGCAGACGACCGATTCGGTCAATTTATCAGGCAATCCGTTTGGATTTTATCAGTCGATCCCTTTTGTGGATCGTTATTACAGTCTATGTAATACAATAATGAACAATCGCTTAGTATCATACAAATTATGAAACCCTTGAAATTAATTAATCCAATTTGTTGAGTCATTTGCAAACTCTGCAAGAACAGGATTGGTTGATGAGAAACACAAGCTCGATCAGGCTGATGATGGACGCTCCCACCGAAATTCCCATGGCACTGCCCAAATCACTTATCAGTGTGTAAATCTGCAACACAGCCTGCGTTAAAGATTGTTTTTTTACGCAGCCCCCTTAAAGGCCGCGTATATACTATATTCAAAATCTGAGATTCCTTCGTTAATCCGAGTGAGTCGAATTTTTAGCGTAAATTAACACTGGAAGGGTAGGTACCTCTCAGTTCTGTCATGCATCATGCAACTCGACGGAACTACAATGATCTCAAACTACCGCAGAATGCAAAACATTCAGCTCCGGGGCGGAGTTGAACGACCGACATTCTGATCATTAATCAGATGCTCTGTAGATGCCCGCAGCACTACCCATTGAGCTATCCGGGCTGTTGAATCAGTGGAATTGCACACAGATTAGGATCATACGTAATTAACAAGTTCTGTTCAAGAAACAGGGATTATCAAAAATGTTATGCAGGGTCACATGTCCTGTGGAACAAAAAATAATGTAATAAAATTTTTAAATAAATGAGTTTAATGTTTCTATTCCCTGATTTCAGTGCATATGAGCAATCTTCTGTCCGACGTCGACAATCATGTTTCTATTTGTGACCCAAAGTTAAGAAGTTAGAAAGCAGATTAGCTGATGTTAACTACTTTGAACCTGTGGTCTTAATGGTATAGTGGTTAGTGTTGTTGACTCTGAATCTGTGGATCGGACTTCAAATCTCGCTAACCACATTTACCTACAAGAATGTGAGTGCATAGGTGACTTTTTATTTTTTTAAATTTTATTTCATTATTTTTTAATATTTAATTTTGCACGGGTTTCTGTGTAGAGTTCAGCAATTTTTGTCTGAAGACAGACTTTGAGCTACTCAGCAGTAAATGTGAGCAGCGCGAGGAAGTTACAAATATTTTATCCGAAATTTATGGCCGCGTTTTATATTTCCTGTGGAATATTGACACTGAAACCTCACAGTGTAATCACTTCTCAGTCACCAGAAGAGCTTGTTTATGTTAGATCATTTATTTTTTGCTTCTTCCAAAGAAGAAACTATTGGTTTGAAACTAACTGTTCACAGCGTTAAACGCTGCTGAGCACACAGAATAGCCAGTATGTTTTGTGTGTATTTTCAGCTGGGAACCTGCCTGCTGAATTTTGTCTGCGTATAATGCATGAAAATCAAAAACACCAAGCACGTTTTGCGAGTAGGGTTAAACTATTTTTCGAGACCTAGATTTTGTCGCGACATGCTTAGAGTCCCGACTCCCGAGGATATTCTTCAAATATAAAACGCGGCAGAAAAATTGTAAAAGCAACACTTTTACATAGCATTTCAAACTGCTATATGTTTTCGTGGTTGTATCTTGCTTTCAAGTTAACTTTCAAAGGTCGAAAACTAACAACTGTGTAGAAACCGTTTATAAATTCAAGTCCATTCTAGAACAATATTTTGAGCTACATGTTTTGTGCCGAGCCAGTGTCCGCTGCGACGATCATTGCAGAGAAATCCAAGCACTGTCTTGACAGGTGACACCGCACGGTTTACAATATTTTGTAAACGTCAGATTTTTCAGGTTCTGACATGCTGATAAACAATCGATAACACATTATTGTGACAGGTTTCGTCATATTGCTGTCACTGTATGCAAAATTTGCCGGCGCACATGCGCGATGTGTGATGACTTGTCTGCTGTGATGATATGCGTCTGACATAACTGTGTGCTGATGTGTGTACTGGACAGGCGTATATAATTGTATATAACAAAGCCGAGCGTTCCGATTAGCACACACGAAGAACAGACACGCACACACAGTACATGTATTTTTAGGACCTACCAACATTTCAAGTGCAAATAAGCACAGCACTAGGAGATACGTGTTAAACCGAGCTGCTGCAATATAGTATATACGCGGCGGCTGAGGCCGCCGCGTAATAATCGATGTAGCGTGTTGTAGTAAGTACTTTTGCAACCTCGGCACCGTAATGGTTCACCAACAGTAGGTATATAAGTGCCCCTGAAAATCACTATTCTTTGAGCTGATGTGCTCAGCTCTGATCTAAGTATAACTTTTCAGCCGAATAACATCCTGCAGCATTATTTTCGTACGTAGTTACATTGAAATAAGCTACTAGGTTGTAAATTAGGATACGCAGTGCATTTAAGAATGGTAGAGTGATACACAGTGTAGCTTACAGTAGGTATGGTCTATGGAAATAACCCATTTCCTTCAAATTTGAGAGGTAGACACTGGGGAAGGAACCTTGCCCCCGTTGGGGATACTGGATTTTTTTATTCATTTATTCATTTCTTTTTCATCATTTATTGCTTACGATAAGGCAAGCAAGCGGTTTACCTAAAAACTTCTTCCTATTATACCGGGTGAAGAAGGTTATATATATCGATCTTAAACCCTGGTGGAGGTTATGAAAAAACCTAAAAACTGGTGTAGTGGAACTGTTTTTGCACAAGACTGTATCTGTACCAAATCCAAGTCTATGAGCTTTATTATTAGCCGTGTTTTCAAGTCCACACAGGCCACAGCCCAACAGGTCTTTAATTTTGATTGTAGATACCTATATTTCTGTTTAATAGCGATAAAGTCTGCATGTTTTTTGCAAATCATGTTTCTAAACTGTTGCAATCACTTTAGATGTTGTTACTTTACTAATAGCTAAAAATTGCAGCGTAGTTTTACAAGAAAAATGGCAATAATCTGTCGAGAGAATTTTGCCTCTAAATTTTCAAGTTTTTTCTGAGTTTCGTTAAATAACGTTTAGTTATATGACTGACTGACTAACCGATTGGGATGGATGTTCTTGCACTGTCATGTAGGAAATTTGGTTGTAGTATACTTCCACCATAGCGAAGTTTGTCCTGCAACACAGAAGCAAGCTAAGTAGATCACTTCAACGAAGGCATTGTCATGTTTTAGTGTAAAGTACAACTTGACACTGGCTTATATTATGTCCTCTTTACTTAGCTCAGCATTGGCCTAGTAGCTCAAATGATATAGCGCTGGTCTACAGCTTCAAAACTCATTCGCCCTGGTCCATTCTGATTCTGACGTTTTGTACTCAGGATACCCCTCTCTCAGTAGCATTATGGTCGAACCGATTATCCGTATGTCCGTTCATCCGGTGAGAATAGAAATAATCACACCACTAGGTATTACTGTATAGAATAGGTGGTGTCGTGATTTTTTCACGAAAACTGTTGAACGGAAATACGGTCGTAAGTATGAACCAACCCTTACAACAAACGGAACCAACCTGATGTATTGAAAACACTTTTGAGAATATTTTGACATATTCCGCCAACCATCGCACGCTGTGATCTGAAATGTTAAAAAATAGTTGCATTTCGTTTCATAAGGACTTAAAAAAAATTCGCGTTGGCTTCATCCAAGGCTTAGGTTTAGGCTTAGGCTTTATGCCCGCTTCCCACTGCAGGTTTAAGGTTTAAGGTTTACGGTTTAAGGTGTAAGGTTTAACGTAGAACATGATTTCAGCACAGTGCATATTCCCACTACACAGGTTTAAGGTTTAAGGTTTATGGTTTATGGTTTAAGGTTTAACGATGTTGAAAAATTTCAACTTTTTGGTTTAATGTTTAAGGATTCGGCCAATCAGCAACGAGCTGTAGGCGGAGCTCTCTCTCTCTCTCTCTCTCTAGGTGGGGCCCATCGCACTGCATGTGGCGGGGGTCTGCCGATTAAACCAGCAGGCCTCCGTCCCTCAGGAATGCAATCACCGCAGGAGGGTCGTCGGCAAGGACCCGCAAAGAGGGACCCACCCCCAGGTTCCTGGTTCTGGCACGGGTTAGCGCTGGGCAGTCTATGATCAGGTGTTTGAGGTCGTCTTCTTTTTCTAGGCAGCGGGTACAGATTGGTGTAGGGTATGTCACTGGGTTTATTCTGTGCTGGTAGGACCGCAGTA
Organism: Trissonchulus sp. WLG1_4; assembly: GCA_030248245.1. Taxonomy (NCBI): domain Eukaryota; kingdom Metazoa; phylum Nematoda; class Enoplea; order Enoplida; family Ironidae; genus Trissonchulus; species Trissonchulus sp. WLG1_4. Next base: position 52,051 of record JASANF010000525.1, read on the forward strand.
GGGGGGAGTGTGCCCCGGCTCTCAGTTGGGCTAGAGTTTTCCTTTCCTTCCGGTTCAGGTACTTTTCCTTCTCAGGGTTGACCGGGTTCAGGTTGCCGTAGACTTCTCTGGTTTGCCCTACTGGGGCTTTCTCTCTACCCTTCTTGATTGTTCGACGTTTGAGGAGCTTCGACACAGTTTGGTAGTCGACCACCGTGTCCGTTTGCGGCAACTGGCCTGCCTCTCTAGCTGCCTCATCCGCCAGTTCGTTACCCGTTATGCCCTTGTGCCCTGGTACCCAGTAAAAGTGAACTTCGAGGGTTCCATCGAAAATGTAGTTCCAGATCTTTGCTTCTAGGTTCGTTTTGGAAGCACTTGGACCGTTTCTTAGCTTCATTAGCGCCGACAGGGAGTCCGTTAGAATACATATTTTTCTGTGTTCATTTTGTTCCCGCATCCAGCTAAGGGCCATTGAGATGGCTTCGAGTTCTGCTCTGTAACTTGAGCAGAATAGTTTGACTGGCTTCTGTAGTGTGGTTTTTTCTCCTTCTGGTGTGGTTATGAAAGCGCCGGCCCCTCCGTTTTCTGTTCCTTCCTTGGCTGAACCGTCCGTATACGCAATTACAGCGTCAACTGGGAGTGTTCTGTCTTGGTCGTAGTCCAGTGAGTAGGAGATGTTTGGCGTTTCGGTCCACGGTGGCTTTGGTGGCAGCGTGAGATGTGGTTCAAGGTTGATGGTCTTAATGTCCTGTGCCATTTCGTGGTCTTGGGCGAAATTTTTCCAGGATTTTACCGTTTTTAGCCGGGGGGCTTGTTCTTGTTGTGCTGACTGTTTCCGTAGGTTTCCTTCTGGTAGCAGTAGCGACTTGTAGTAGCCACACAGCGCTTTTTCTTCCAAGACTTGCTGTAGTGGCCTTAGGTCAGCTTCTAGTAGTACTGCGGTCGTGGGTGCTGTACTTGTACACCCCGTTATTCGCCTGGCGGCGTGGCTGTTGGCTACTTCTAGCTTGGCCAGGTTTGTTTTGGCCAGGTGGGGTCCCCAGGCCCCCAGCCCGTACTCGGCCACCGACCTGATGAATGCTAGGTAGACTGTCCTCAGGTCTTCTTTTTTCATCCCCCAGGTTTTTCCGGACAGGACGTTGAGGATTTTTGCTCTATTCAGCATGTTTGCTCTTGTCGTTTCCGCGTGTTGTCGGAAAGTCATCCGGCGATCAAAAGTAACTCCGAGGAATTTTGGTGTTGGGTTGAATGGGAGCTCTTTACCACCGAATTTGACATTTACCGTTGTTTTGGACTGGTGGGGATCTGTCGTGAATAGAGCTAATTCACATTTGCCCACGTTTACCGTCATCTTCCACCTGTCCGACCAGGTTTTGAGAGCGTCCAGAGCCTGTTGTAGCTTGTTTTCAGCCAGGTTTATGTTCTTGTCACTGCACCACATTGCGACATCATCTGCGAAAAGACTAAGGCTGATTGATCCGGTAGCTTCTCCATTCAGTCAATCAGTTACGAGCTGTAGGCGAAGCTTACTTCTGCATTCTGTCAATCAGCTACGAGCTAGGTATGGGTAGGCGGAGCTTTTCAAACCATCCAATTAAATATATGCAACATTCAAATATCGTTAAACCTTAAACTGCCAGTGTGAATGAAACGCTAAACCTTAAACCTTAAACCATAAATTTTAAACCATAAACCTGCAGTGGGAAGCGGGCATTAGATGAGCTTTAAATACGTTAAGCTTACGCTTTAGCTAAACAGCAGAAGGGATTATAGCGCTAGTCTGGTATGTAATTTAGAGACTGATGGTTCGAATCTCAGGTCATTTATTGCTGTGCTGTTTTCAGTCTGCTGCTTTTGTCTCCTGACTCCAATAATCCTTGACCTTGGATATCTTAGTTCGAAATACATACTCCTGACACTTTTTCAAGTGTAAACATTCTAAAAACTTGATTTGCTTAATTTTCGAATACTTTTTTCATATTAGGCTAAACAGTTAATTCGCAAACCTTCTGGGATATAAATAAGGGTTGTACAAAATTGTTATGTAGCTACTAGTTAAGCTACCTACTGTTGCATTTATTAATATTTCACCCATAAGGGTGGGTTCATAGTTATGTACAACCGTATGTCCGTTCTGCTGGCAAAATGTACGAAATAATTACGCACTGATTTCAAAATCAAATTCTGGTTAGATTTATTTGTAATTTTGCCGGCTGAACGGATATGCGGCTGTTAAGTATGAATCGACCCTAACTCTGTTTCTACCTTGTCTAACTCCACACCTATACCGCGCAAGTCAAAGTCCTTGGCCCACGACGTGCGAGTGGTTACTTTTCTGTAGACTTCTTGGCTAAAATACCAGTTAAACAACAGGTTACTTTTTCCGGAAGTACGGTAACTGTTTTACCATTTGAAACCATAGCTAAAATTTTTTTGGCTTTGCAATCTCTTATTGGAAGGAAATGAACATGGTTGATAGAATTAATTCAGCTTTGCTTGCGCTGTATTTACTTTGACCTTGATTCGCCTTTGGCCATATCATAAATTATGAAAATTAAAAGAGTATAAAATTAATTCACATAAAATTTTTTAGTACTTCATTCTATTTCAATCAAAAGGATTATTTAAAACCAAAGTCTGAAGTATAGCACGTCTTTTGCTATCCTTGCACTAATATGTAATATGTATCGTTGTCTTTAATGTGTTTAGTTCATATAAGATTCATTAACACAGGTTGCACTTACTGACACGGTTCGGGACAGACTGTCAGTTTGCTTTCTGAAAGACTGAAAATGTTTTGTGTTTTGTTTATCAAGCATTCTGAAACAAAATTTGTTGTGTATAGTTTGCAGAAGCTGAAATAAATCACAAAAATTACCCGGACTCGTTCCCTTCATGAACACTATACAAAAATCGGCAAAATTGAACAAGATTTTTCGTACATATGCAAAATTTTGAGTTTAACAGTGATCCAAAAAGTATGATTAGGTAGTTAAGAAATAAACTTTTTTGTCAGAAATCGAGGCAAGGATTTGCGACTGAAAGCATAAAATCATAATCCACTAATGGTCTACCTTTCTAAGGATGATCTACCTACACTTCTCTACTTCTACACAGAGGCTAAATAGTCTAAAATAGTCTGTATAAAGGGCATAACGCACCCATAGTATGGAGGTTGGGCGTACAATAGGGTTTATTATCAATCTGTGGAAATTTCGGCACGGAGCAACCACAAGTTTTAGCTGCGGCCCGCAAAAGTTGACTCATTACGCAACCCTAAATGTGAGTTGGTACATTTGTAATTAAAGTCTGACCAAAAATTGCGGGACACTGGGACAAAAGAAACACGCTCATACGAAAAGAACTAAGTGGAAAGTGCATATGTATGTACTTTCGTACGTATACAATATACATGCGTGGAAGTTGGCTCAGCGATACCACTTTCATGGGTGTTTGAGCTCATTTGCATATCGCTCTATCTACTTTGCATATTACTTTTCACGTTACATGAACGCGCACTGTGCATAGATAATCAGTCTGCTTCATCTGCAATCCACCAGTCTGCCATTTGCTCTTTTTGTTTCAATAAAACCCTTGCCTCCTTGGCTGCGGTGTCTTTTCCTCAACTTATCTATCACGCTACAGCAAGCATCCAGAGTACAGCGAGTAGTCACAAAAATCACGCCACCTATTATGTGTCAGGATTTGGCAATTTCTGGTCAGGCTTTTTAAAGTCACAATCACGCTATATATACTTCAGCAATCAAGACTAGTTTTTGGATATCTCATCCTTCAAAACTTGAAAAACTAAATTTCAAAGTTACGATCAGTCTGGGACGCAGGTCAAACGAAAGTTAGTGAAATGAAATGCTGTGATGTTTATGTGCAAGAATAATAGTGTTACAAAACCATCATTGAATACCTGTCGAAACACGTGTAATAGTTGAATAATTTATACAAAAACAGAAATAAGTATAACCTACACAATATAACCGTAGCTTATCATTTACCTCTGTGTTATATATCTGAGGAAACAAGAATCCGTGTTTGCGCTTGCTGCGATCATCAACACAAATTCCATACGGAGCTGGTAATTTGGTTATTTTAGTCTATAATTGCGAAATTTTAAATTTTAATTGTCGATCAGTAACGATTGTTAATACCAAGGGTACCCTTGGTGTTAACGTTTTTATTCCTATGCAATAAAAGTAAGAAACTTTTCTTAATGCCAACTAAAAAGCGCAGGTTAATGCGCAGTTGATGAGTCAAAAGGGATAGGAATTGCATTCAACTTTATCAGTGAATAGGGCAAACAAGCACGTTTTGCGAGTAAGGTTCTTATTTTTGACAGATTACGGTGCGACTTGCTTGCTGTGCTGAGGATATTCTTCGAATATAAAACGCGGCACTTAAAGTTTTTTGAAGCCAACATATATATGTAGTAAACATATCAACTATAAGCTATAAACTTTTTTCTAACCAAGAGTGTCCACAGCAATAGTCAACAAAGTATGCATCTGACAAAAATCGCGCGCCAATCAGCTACTGCACTGGTATTCATAAAAGTGTAAGTCTGGGTTTTTATAAAGACTTTCACGAAGCCAGACTTAAAATCCCAGCTTTTCGTATAAAAAAACAAAGCTAGGGTTTTACTCCTGGCTTACTGGTTCACAAAAGCTGGGATTAAAGGCCGGGCTTATGCTATTTATAAAAATCAAGCCGGATGTTAATCCCATATCAACGATTATTATTTTCATGAATATCAGAAAGCTCGGATAAGAAGGTTGGTTTTAACTGACGTCGGATAGTCACTCATAGCTAAACGCCATTTATTACCGTGTCACGGCATGACTGCCATGTCATCAGCCTTAAAAATGTGTCGCTTTTGACACGCTGATAAACAATTTACGAAGCAGTGTTACGACAGGTTTTGTCATTTTGTTGTCTCCTTTATGCAAAATTTATCCTACTTGACAGTGACACAATGCAAATCAGAGCATGAAGAGTTAAGGCGGGTATGACTAAGTACGTACACACAGGATCTAACACACACACGCCCACACACACTGTGTTAATTGCTGACCTACCAGCAGTTTAACACTGGAATGGTGAGATTTGTGTGCTCTTGACGCACAGATTTGCACTATAGTATATACGCGGCGGCTGAGGGCCGCGTAAAAAGTTAAACCATTTTCATTAAAGTTAAAGTTAAAGTTAAAGTAAGATAAAGGCTTTCATTTAAGTTAAAGTTACAGTTAAAGTAAGGGTCAGGCGGTAATTTAAGTTAAAGTTAAAGTAAGCCCAAAATCAATGACTTTTATATAGCTTTTTTAAATAACTTTAATGTTAAAGTTAAAGTAAGGGTGTATTAATGTTAGTAAAGTTACAGTTAAAGTAAGACCTCTAACTTTTTTGTAGTTAAAGTTAAAGTTAAAGTTAAAGTATGACCCCTAACTTTTTTAATTTCAGTTAAAGTTAAAGTTTAACTTTTTTGCCCTAGTGAATATATTTTGCCCAAAAAACTTGACCCTTTCATTCATACTGTTGCTTCAGAGCAAAAGTTGGCACAATCTCACACTAGGCAAACCTGTCGGGTTTATGTTTCACAGAATTAGTTACTTCACGAGGATGTCCTAGGTGTTCAAGTAAAGCGAGCCCGTGGCCGAGTGGCTAAGCGTGACAGTTCTGCCACAGAATTGACAGTGGGAAGCTGGCTCAGTCTGTGGGGCTGATCAAAACGCAGCCAAAGCTTGGACTTAGTGCAATTTAGAAAAATTCAGGAAACTGTTTATACCCGGCATTCCAATCCAAGGATATAGTAACTTTGTACGCTAAACGTCGAGTTTCACTCACTAGTGCCAAAGCTATGGTTGTGGTGGATCCCGGAGGGACTTTGATATTTTGGGCCATGTCGGGGAAAACCCGCGTGCCAGGTTTGTCGATCATAACTATGGCGCCAACTGAAATGGTTGTGTTTATATAGTCCCTTTGTTCCACATTGAGCAGTATTTTCAGGGCTGAAAACAATACGTATGTTGTGACTATATGGTTGTGATTCTTCAACAACTGTCATTGTAATGCTACTTTAGCTGCAATTTTAGGAGTGAGGTGAACATTTCGTGCTGCTTCATTGCTGGTTATGGTTTGACAAAACTGAACCTTATTTTCTTGCTATAGTAGATGAACGCAAAAAAGGGGAGCTGCCATGCGATCCTTCAAACCTCCTAAGTCACACCGCAGACATTGTTCCTGTTATATGCCGACTTCTTTTAAGTTTTTATATGAAAGTTTTTCCTTCCTTTTAGAAATTAGAATGTCTTCTATCTCACCAATATAAAGTTCTCTCTTATCTTACTATATGGAGTTTCTTTTCACTGTCAATTCTGGGATTTAATTTTTTTTTCGAATTCCCACTTTGTTTACGTTTTGCTTTCCACTACAGTACCGACCACACTTGCTACAGACTGTGGAGTCACAGCGGAGTCGTAGCCACTTGACTCCTGAGTCGAAGTACTATAGAGTTGCGTATACTTTGACTCTGGAGTCAAAAGACTCCGACGTCCGACTTTGTTTCCAGAATCAATAGCAAGTAATTTTGGTTTGTACTGTATATACATTTTTGTGAGCACCTTCTTCTGGTCCTGGCTTGGTTGTCATCCAACGTCCCGGGCCGCTGTTGTTGTTTGCCACAAAGCAATTTCCATAAGTGTGGCTTCGAAATTCGTTCAGAACAGTGCTGTAAATAATCATAAAACCACAAATAAATCAGCCGGCAAAATTACGAAATAATCACGCCACTAATAGTGCATAAGATCAGCTTGTGACTAATTTTCCTACTTCTACAGGCCAAACTGAGGTGAGAGATAAGCATGAAATAAGAATAAGTGAGCAGTAGCAAGTTTCACAATTACGCAAAATTTAACAGAAGTTTTAAAACTGCTTAAGGAGTCATTTTTTTTCTACTACTGTCGATTTTTTCTAGTTATTTCCTAGCGTTCCATTTAAGCTTATCATTATTAATATAAACTACAAAAACAAACTTGTTGCAATTTGTCAAATTGCTTTTTTTGAGATGACACTGCGCCAGAAAAACATCTCTCAAAACTCCAGCATCTTTTAAGTCTTCCTCATCTTCGAACAAACTCATCAGGAGAATCAGCGACTGCTTGGAGGCAATATCAGACCAGCTGTTTTCTTTCGGCGATGTTTTTGGCTGATCCGTACTACTAGCCATTTCTTTTTCCTTGACCTGTTTTTTCCGAGTGCACTATAAACATAAAATAATTGTTACCATAATATCAATTTTATCGAACTACTAAAATTAATAAACTAATTTTGAAAAAAACTACAAAAAAACTTAGACAAACCTAATAACTTCATGCTAGACAAGGGTTTTCTTGATTTTTCCATTGACAGTAGGCAGTAGTTTCAAAAACTTCACATAAGTCTTTATATATAAAGAAGCCATAAAAACTTTATCTTATAAGATATGCCATAAAAATACTTATGTAACAATTAAAAAACTATATGCAAGTTTTCCCGAAATCAGTTTGAATTATTTCAAGCCTAGATGTGATCATTCTATTTGGCATTTTGGCATCCGGTGATACGCATTACAAGTCTTGTATTATGATAGTATATAATGAATGAGATGTCACTATTAATAAATTGATTGACAAACCTCGACATAAATGTCCATTATACTTTTCGCCTTGGATTTTTCTACAACAAAAATAAGCTTTGTTTTTTCACTTACGTTTGTTTAAGTCTTGAATGAAAATGAACAGTTATATATATAGGCTATGCACAACTGAGCTCTTAAGAATAAATGTAGGGTAATAACTGTTTTAATAACTTATTGTTGTAAAACCCAAACAAACTAAAAAACCATATAGTTGTTGTTGAGATTGTAGAAACTTTAGTTTGAACAACTGAGATGGTAACGTTAATTGCTTTTAGTGTCGACATGTTACTTGTTGTTGCTGCTGTCCTTGTTGCTGTTGTTGTTGTTGTTGCTGTTGTTGTTGTTGCTGTTGTTGTTGTTGTTGTTGCTGTTGTTGTTGTTGTTGTCGTTGTTGTTGTTGTTGTTGTTGTTGTTGTTTTTGTTGTTGTTGCTGCTGCTGTTGTTGTTGTTGTTGATGTCGTACTTGTTGTCGGTGTTGTCGGCGGCACAAAAACTAAAACAACAGTTTGATTAACATACATAAAATGCTCAATCAACACGTAGTTATAATGCACAGAATGTTTTTAAAATTACACAAGCAAAACCTCAAAGCGCTTACTGCAGTAAAAAATTAGCGTAGCAGAATACCTAACACTAGATTTAACAGTCAGTCAACTGTTTTTACGCGTCCCTTCTTACGCCCAACGTCCTTAAATTTTTTTATTTTCTCAAGCATTTGTTGCTGTTTGAAAGACTTTGGAGCTACTCAGCCGAAAATGTGTGCAAAAATCAGAAATTAAAAATCACGTTATCCACAACATAGTGGCCGCGTTTGATATTTCCGTAGAACATTGACAATCATGCCTCACAATGGTACGTTCCTCACTCAGCAGACGAGCTTGTTTAATTGTCAAAAGGAAGCGATTAGCATTGTTGAATCCAGACATTGTCTCACCGTCGCAGGGGCGAAACTGTTTGAGTCTTTCGCAAGCAGCATACATTCTTTCAGTTTCGCAATTGACAATGCCCACGGTTTCTTGCCCGTTCGAATCTCTAAAACCCATGCGAAAACACCCAGGCGTTGGTGAGATTGCTGGCGGATTCCAGACGCTGCAGTTGTAGCAATCAGGTCGTTTGAACTTTGCTAAAAAAAGTATGAAATCGCACTTGCAACTATTGAGTTATCGAAAAATTAAAACTGTCCTGCATGATATCACAGCAACTATTGGAAATATAGCAATGACAAAATGTATATATATATATATATATATAAAAATATATATATATTATATATATATATATATATATATATATATATATATATATATATATATATATATATATATATATATATATATATATATATATATATATATATATATATATATATATATATATATATATATATTGACGAAAGTTCAAAAAACGTCTCGGTATATTTGAATTTAAAATTTAAAATTAAATTATAAAAAAAATAAAAAAACAAGTTATTCAGCCTATACTTCGGCCTGCGTCAGGCCTTCAAAGGCTGGAAATGTTTACATTAATGTCATATGGTCGTAATCGTAGCGTTCAAACCCCAAGGTTGGAATAATGTGTGTCTATCCAATTTTGTCTATCCAATTTTGTCTATCCAATTAGCTTCACAAGATTTTCGTTAAAATTTCACTGCAGTACAACAACTCTCATATCAAAATAGTTATGATTTGGTAGAGTGAAGTGTCTGGCTATTGTTGTGTTACAGCTCGGTAGCTGTTTGCGCTTATTCTCTCTCAATTTTAGTATGTTGACTATGCATGCTCTGAGCGCATTTATTCTTGAGCGTAAGTGTTGGCCTGTTTCGCTTATGTATTGGACAGGAAACTGGTTGCATTTGATTAAATAGACCAAATCATTAGATTGACAGTTACCATTTGATTTGATTTTGAAGCAAAGACTGCTTTTGAAGCTGCGTAGGTGAGATGTTGGGGTCATTAATTCGCAACATTGGCAACCATGGCCGCTGTTACAGGCTTGCGACGTTTATTGTCTTTGTGTTCGCGTATTAGTTGTGAACGTAGATCGAACTAAAGCATCGCCAAGATTTTTGTGTTTTGCATAAGCTATCATTTGGTAGATCTGATGGTTGTTTGTTTGCTAGATTATATGCTGCCGTTAGCAGTTGGTGATTGCGGCGCAGCGTTCTGTGAAGCAATGACGGCAAAGAACAATAAAATGGCAATGACATGATGTGGCGATATGTAACCTTCTTGTTTTCCTAACCAAGAATATTGGTCCTGCTTGTAGACACTTTGACTATTTGCTGTTCAATATGCCTATCATTATAGCCACGATTGCCAAAATTATGTTTTAGTTGCTGGAGTCTACTATTATATTGTAGTTCACTTGAACAGATCTTTTTTACGCGCAATGCTTGGTTGTAAACTATGCTCTGTTTCGTTTTTCTCAGATGATAGCTTTCAACGTTTGAATACTGATGTTTGTTTGTAGGTTTTGTGTGCAAGTCAGTATGAATCGATCCATTAAGTGTTAGTGTTATTTTGATATCTAAAAATGTCGCAGTTGTGTTTGAAATGTCAATTGAGAATTTGATGGATTCGTGAGCTGCATTTAGATGTTGTAGAAAATTTTCTAAATCATCTCGACCTTCAGTCCATATGCACTTTTAGTCCATTTCAAAATAATTTACTACGCGAACTTCGAACAAATCAAGACTCTACCTCCTTGTGTCGAACATATATCTATAAGCATAATTTCAGATCTAATACCCAATTTGCAATAACTGTCTTTCAAGTCAAATCTGACACACGATGAGGCTTTTGCTTTAAAGAAATTACAATCTCGCAACGATCTTGTACTAAAACCAGCAGATAAAGGAGCTGGAATAGTAGTACAATCCAAATCCACGAACAAAAATGAATTGCTAAAACATTTAAACGACACTACGACGTACAAACACCTTACCATCGACCCAACAAACGAATTCAAATCAGAAATAACAGATTTTATAAACAACATTGCCAAGCTCTTTTTCACAACCAGCACGCTTCTATACACTACCCAAAGTCCACAAAAAATGGCCATATCCCCATAGCCGTTCAATAGCGACTGACTGCAACACTGCTACAGAAAATTTGAGTGCATATTTAGACAAAATTTTACAACAGATAATCAAAGAGCTTCCATCATATGTAAAAGACAGCCCAATTTCTATAAGCGTTGTACAATTTACCGGCTGTACCGCCTAATTCACTCTTAGTAACTTTGGATGTTGTATTATTATATTCAAACATTCCAACGGAAGATGAAATTAAAATTGTTACAGAAGAATTTGAAAACTACTATCAACCAACACCGCCAATTTCAGCATCGCTTTTTCAGTTTCAGTTTCTGCGGTTTGTTTTAACACATAATAATGTGGAATTTAATGGTAAACACTATGTGCAGCCAGATACAAGAAACTGCAAAGGGCACTCGCGTAGCTCAAACATACGCAAATATTTTTATGGGTAGTTTGCAAAAAAATAAATTACTCCAAAACTAAACCTCTGCTTTGGTTCAGATATATCGACGATATCCTATGCATACTGACTGAAAGTCGAGATGACTTAAATTTTAAAAAATTACTTAAAAATTTTCTACAACGTCTAAAAGCAGCGCACGAATCTATAAAAATCACAGTTGACATTTCAAATACAACTGCGACTCTTTTAAACGTCAAAATAACACTAACACTTAATGGATCGCTTCATACTGATCTGCACATAAAACCTACAGATAAACATCAGTATTTAAACGCTAAAAGCTATCATCCGAAAAAATCGAAGCAGAGCATAATTTACAGCCAAGCATTGCGCGTGAAAAAATGTTCAAGTGAGCCACAATATAATAGTAGACTTTTAATATAATAGTAGACTAAAAAATAATAAAATTTATTTTTTTATATATTTAATATAAAAGTAGACGAGTCGTACGTGGGAGGTAGACGTGTTGTATTGTGTCTACTTTTATATGAATACGTGTATATTAATACGTGAAGTACACGTATTAATATAAAAGTAGACACAATATAATAGTAGACTAGAAAAAAACTAAAACATAATTTTGTCATTCATGGCTATAATCATAGGCATATTGAACAACAAATAGCCAAAGTGTCTACAAGCAGGACCGATATTCTTGGTAAAAAAACTACAAAGTTACAAATCGCCACATCATATCATTGCCATTTTATCAATCTCTGCCGTCATTGCTTCACAGAACGCTGCGCCGCAGTCACCAACTGCTAACGGCAGCATATAACGTAGCAAACAAACAACCACCAGATCTACCAATGATAGCTTACGCGAACCACAAAAATCTTGGTGATGCCCTAGTTCGATCTACGTTCACAACTAATAGGCAAACACCAAGACACTACAGGTCACAAGCCTGTAACGGCGGCCATGGCTGCCGATGCTGCGATTTAGCGACCCCAACATCTCACATACGCAGCTCACAAAGCGGACTTTGGTTCAAAATCAAATCAAATGGTAACTGCTCATCTAAAACTTTGGTCTATTTAATCAAACGCAACCAGCGTCCCGCCCAATACATTGGCGAAACAGGCCAACAGTTATGCTCAAGAAAAAATAAGCACAGAGCGTGCATAGTCAACATACTAAAATCGAGGGAGAATAAGCGCAAACAGCTACCGAGCTGTAATACAACAATAGCCAGACACTTCACTCAGGCTAGGGAGGGGTCCTCACCCCCGTCGCCGCACCGAACAGCCGACAGGGCTTCCCGGTTTCAAGATCTGTGTCTGCCGTGCCGCCGGGGTTACCGGACACTGACGGAAACAGGGGCTTACCTAAGGGATACGCGCAGTAAGCGCTTTAGGCAACGGAACGCTGACGACTCTTTACAAGAGCAACCTAGGCCTAGGCTTGAAAAAGACACTCGCACACCATGCCAGGATTTTTTTTCAAATCGGAGACTGTGTCCATTTTGCGTCCCGTTCAAAAAAATTGCGTCCCACACAATGACAATGCGTCCAGGTGGTACCGTAAAAGTTTTGTGTTTTTATCGGTGCATACACTACGTTATTAACGTCATTCATAGGTGACATCACCAAAGTGGGGTGCCCAGCAAAAAAGGGGGATTGAATGACTTCGATTTTCTGCTTTGGGTTAAAATGCATTTTGTTGTAATTTTAACAAGTGGATTTGCATTACAAACATACATGTATAAGAGGGGGATGGGGGGGACCCCCCCAAATTGAAGATTCCGGGGGGAAGGGTCCCCAAAATTTGGGCAAAATTTAAAAAAAAATGGCACTTTTTGGCGAAATTTTGAAAAGTATTTTTGATCTGGGATTTTGAAAAGAGTATTTTTGGTCAATCTGGGGGGGGGAGGGTCCTTAAAGTTTGGCTGGAGAGGTCCCCTCAAAATTTTGACCCCGTTACATGTATGATTACAAATGCAAGAACGCTAAGGCACAAAGTTGCGGGATCTGGGCCTGGGGGTGGCACCGCCCAGAACAGAAATTTTTAGGTCGAATTTGGTGATCTGGAGATGTATCAGAAATTTTTTCCAAAAGAAAAGTTAAAAACAAATAAAGATGGGATATGGGAACGTCACTCAAGACGGTGTCTTACACAAGTAAATGTAGCATAATGTACATGTGTGTGGTACATGTGTTTTAAGGTCAAAGTTGGTTAATTGGAGACGTATCGGAAATTTTTCCTTATGATTCGGACCAACAGCAACCGTACATGGCCATACTTGGGTTTTTAGTCGGAATTCCAAAAAAATCACTGCGTTCAGTTTGCGTCCCGCTAAAAAAATTTGCGTCCAGCTGAATGTCATTGCGTCTGGACGCATTGTTGGACGCAAAAAAACCATGCACCATGCAGAAATCTATTCATTTTAAAGTTTTAATAGAAATAAACAGCGAATTAGTATACATATAGGACGGCTGAGAATTAATAAAAAGAAAACGTATTATTTAAAGAACAACGCTATACGTCACTTTTCACGCATAGAGGGACACTTAGGTAGGCCATATAACAAGCCAAGCCACTTTTACTTTACATGTTGCATAAAATACCGTTAATTCACAAATGGAAAGTTAGTAAAAGGTAAGTGAATGAGTGAAGGGAAGTAAGGGGCGTTCTCCCGGTGAATTCTTACAATGTAAAAAAGCTATGTCTAACATAGCTACATATGTAGTTTCTCACCGTTGTCAGATCTTATGCCAGTCCAGACAAATACTCTAAAACAAAACCAAACAAATTGGTTAGTATATATAGCATGTTAAAATTTAAGTTCATTTGAACTAAACTGCTTGAAAACTATGTGAAAACAAAAGCGAAAACTAAATTCGTATAAAACTCAAACCGTAGTCGTATTACTTTTCTGGTACCGGTTCATAAATGCTGATAAAATAGTTTAGTTTAAGAGAAATAACCATAACACTTGTAAAGTTGCACAGATTTTAAATGAAAGTTTTGCTTAACATTTCTAATATTCAAACAACGGATTTTAAATTAACGGACTGAACGAGCTGGATATGGGTTGATTTAACTTTTTAAAAACAGCAAAACGTATTATATTCCAATCAAGTTAACCCAACGAGCTATTTTTTTCTACTTTTATGTATGGAAAAGCGAAAAGTAAGGAATTACCACCCAAGCAGTAATTATGTGCTTACACAACCTTAACCGCACTATAGATGCTGTTGCTAAAGTTACAATCCAATCAAAATTACAACTATCGGGGGACTTTGACGACGTCAAGTTCATCCAGTCAAAATTACAGTTTTTAATCCTCAATGTCTACGGTGAATTTCGTGTATGTGTACACAGACACAGGATTTTACCCTTCTCTCCGCCCGATAATTGAGCTAATTGAGCTATGTTAACTTGCAGCTAAAACAACCACCTACCCAACCCCCTTCTGTTTCATGCTCTATACACGCTGCCCTACATTCCCACCTCTCCCCCCCTCCTTCCCGGATTCTTTATTTTTTTTTTTAATACATTTGTATGTATACCATAACGCAAAACGCAAAGCGCACAAAAAAAAAAAAAAACCAATTCACCTCAACACAACCAAACATCCCCAAACCAACAAAGACCAGTTTCTCCCCCCCAATCGTCGTCTCACCCTCCCCGCTCCTGTGCATTATTTTGCAGTAAACTTGCTTTTGTATCGCCCTTTTACCTTTCTTTTACCCCAGGAAATAAACACAGACGAAAATGGTCATACGTGTGTATATGTGGGAGGAAAAAAACAGAAGAGCCCGCCTAAACGCAGTAAATCTAGCAGCGTGCACTTAGTCATTGGTGTTAGCAAGAGTGTATAATAAAAAGAGTATGACACTATACACGTTTGCGGCCTAGCAGCGTGGACATGCTGCGACCATTATCTCCCGAAAAAGGCCACAACTGTGGAGGGGTACCCCCCTACACGAATGAAGGCATAGCCCTCGGCTGTGGGAGACCCCACAACGAATCAAACCATAGTTCTGAAACGTGGGGGTGACCCCCCACAAATGATGGTATACCCTCAAATGTGGAGGGGACCCCCCCCCCGTTTGGGGCAACCTAATAAATGACCCGGAGAAACGATGCAGCCACTTTTTAAGTTAAAAACTCGTTCCCCTGGTTTTTTCAGGTGCCGAACTCGAATCCGGGGTCAATTTTTGTCACAATAGACCCAGTCGACCCCCACAGTCAGTCTGTATACGCACACCCCTTGTTTCCATTTAGTTTAAACTGTTTCGACCCTGCCAGCGGTATCATCAGGCGGCTTTGGCTACCGCTACAGTTTTTTTATTTATAATACAATTTTACTCAAATAAAACATATACATTTCACACATGTAACGGAGTCAAAATATTGGAGGTGGGCCTCTCTGGCCAAATTTTGGAACCCTCCCCCCCCCCGGGTCGACAAAAAATACCCTAAAATTTGCAATACAGTATCTTGGTGGGTCCTTAAGTTTCATTCATTCGTTTTGGCCATTAATTAAGTTCGGACACCTGTTAATTACATGGCGCCATACCAAGAACAATTAACAAGAAATACTACATCTAAACCTTTAAACGAAATGGAAATACAATGGTGTGCGTATACGGAATATGATGCATTTTGGGCTAGACGCAAATTTAGTTTAAACTAAATTTCCAGCCTGAGTTTAAAGTGGGTGTTCCTATACGGAAGATGATGCATACTCACTCACTCTCACTCAGTGCAGAGTGTGCGTATACGGAAGAATTACCAATGAAAGTTTCGGTCACGCGTACATAGCCGGAGAAGTTTATATCATGTGCATCCCATCAAAATTTTTCAAAAACCTTGTGAACGAAAAAACCACCTCAAGTTCGTTTGTCAGCTGAGATAAGTAAAAAAATTTGCATCTGTTTTTCTTCTATCTGTCAATGTGAAAATGGATTAAAAGTTTGAAACTTTTCAGCTGACTTTTTTACAAAAACTGTTATCGTACAAAATCCAGGGCACTTTTCAATTATGGCTAACCGGCCAATTTAAAAATCCTATTATGACTAAATATGCCATTTATGGACAGCCATGTTTTTCATGTGCGGATTGACACGTAATTTGTATTCCGCGCTTTGTTTTTACGCGGCCCCCTCAGGGGCCACGTATACACTATGTTCAGATTTTCTGAATCCTATGTAATTCTAGGTAGGTAAATTTCCAGTTTTATTTAACACTGGAAGGGCAGGTAGGTCGCTTTTTATGGCGTACTCTACTTCTTCAATCTAGCAAACGCAAACTTACATCGGTGGTGAGCATTTGAATCCTCGACCTTCCGGTATTCTGGGTAGGTCGAATTTCTAGTGTTAATTAACACTAGAAGGGTAGGTACCTCTCAGCTCTGTCACATGTCATGCAACTTTGCTGAACATTCAAATCCTTCAAATTTCAACTTTGCTGAACAAATGCCGTAGAATGCAAAACATGAACCACAAATATTCTGATCAATGATCAGAGGCTCTGTAGATGCACGCAGCACAACCAACTGAGCCAACCGGGCTAACATATACATTTCAAAATTGCACATAATTTTACAGTACATATACAATATCATATCAACAATACATATCAACACTATCTTATATCCGATGTCAACATTTCTATTCACTTACGTTTGTTGTGAGTCACCTCCACAAATTCTCACCTAAAGTTGAAGCTCAGCTTGAGGAGTGTTTAGTAAAGTCGTACATTGTGGTCTCAATGGTACAGTGGTAAGTGCCCGTGACTTCAAATCGAAGGAAACGAGTTCGAATCCCACTGAGATCAGTACAAAAATTACACTAGTGTAATTTTTGATTTATTTTTTTTAAATAAGCTTTAAGCTTTAAAACTTATAAAAATTATCAGTTTTTGTCTTAAGACAGGCTATGAACTACTCAGCAGTAAATGTGAGCAGCACGATGGACGTGAAAATTTTTTATTTTCTTTTTTTAAAAAATTACGGCAGGCGTTTCATTCTTTTTATAAATATTGACGCTCCGGCGCCATAGAATGACAATAATTTTTTTTTCAGTCAGTATCTAAGTCTGCTGATTTTGATAAGTACTTACAGTTCATCAGTAGTAAGTAAGGCTTTGGAATAAATCAGCAGTACATGTCTACAAAAAGAGGGATTTAAACATCAGTTATTCCAAATATTGGCCGCGTTTAATATTTCCTGTGGAATACTGACACTTTAACCGCACAATGTAACCACTTCTCACTCAGCAGAAGAGCTTGTTCGTCTAACACTGGCTTGCACCAAAATAGAATAGCTCGAGAATAGAATAATTCACGAATAGCTGATTCCATTTAATCCTAAAGAAGTTTGCATTAGATTTGTTTTATCTGTTTCCTTGATACTGACTACCCACTAACTAAAATCCATACATTGAATATTATTTTTGAATGGTGTAAGATGGTGAACAGCACTCGAGAATAGCAAGAGAATAGCTCAAGAATAAGGTTGGTGCAAACGGCCGTACATATCTTTCATTCATATTGTCTTCTATTTCCTTGATTATTGATTTACTTCAGATATATTTTGAAACTGCTGGGGGCTGATTAGGACGTATACCTAGCCTACCGTAAGTTTTAAATTACATATATGTTACAAACAATTTCGCAGGTCGAAAAGTTCAGTAAACTTCATCGGTATTCCGGACTGTTGGGCTAATAACAGAAAGGACCCGAAAACTTACTTGTTGGACTCCGTGGCCTGGAGGAAGTTTACAAGCTAGAGGTGGACGCGGGTCAAAATTTTCGACAGGCGACCCAACCAAATCCGCGGCTTGACACTCGTAAGTAAACCCAGTACCTAAACCCGCTCCGTACAAGTCGACCCGAGCCCCATGTTGACCCACCGTTTATTAAAATAGCGTATGTACATAATGACTGATTGTTTTTATCATTTCCATAGTGTACATATGTATGCACGTAGGTACGTTGCTCACATAGCTACATTAGCCCAATGGCACTGATTGGCAGTATCACCTATTTCTTTATTCGTATCTAAACTCGTATTTGTAGAATTGAAATCCGCCGTTTTAACATTTTCAAGTTTCGCGGGCCAGAAAACATCAGCGAACCGTCCATCATGAAGTGGGTAGTACCCGCGGGTTGACCCACGCTTCAAAATTTTCCGACCCAACCCAACCCGCGGGTACTCATGACCCGCGTTTATTCCTGGGTGTAACTAACAGCAGTATCGAAAAGATGGTAGCCTAGCATATTTGAATCCAAGAGGATCCAAGACGAAAGTGGACTACGGATTCGTGTCCAGGGGGCAAAATAACCTTTAGACATGAAAAAGTTCAATTTTTGAAAATATGACCCCAAGTTGGTATTGTAGCCCGTGGGGGTTAACTGGGTCCAAACTCCAAGGTGACAAAAATAAGCCCAGGATTCGAGTTCAGCACCGCAGAATACCCCCGGGAACGAGACTTGACCTCAAAAGGTGGCTGCAGGGCGTTTCCGTGTCATTTTTTAGGTAGTACGAAACGTGGGGGGTTCCCCCTCACAATTGAGGGTCTAACCCCATTTGTTGGGGGGTCCCCTTCCCCCCCCACAGTTGAGGGCTATGCCTTCATTCGTGTAGGGGTACCCCTCCACAGTTGAGGGCTATGCCTTCATTTGTGTAGGGGATACCCCCCCTCCCATAGTTGTGGCCTTTTTCAGGAAATAATGGCCGCAGCATGTCCGCGGCGGCCAAGCTGGGGACCTGGGGTCCAGAAGAGTGTCATACTATTCTTATTATTGACTCTTGGTGTCAGTTATTGCACTGTATTTTTAAGACAGGTATGATATAACTATTGGTTACAGTTTAGTCTATAGAAATGCAGTTGTAAAAGTACAGCAGAAAGGAATTTAGCAGGGAGCGGAATATCTAAAAAAAGTTTGTAAATTAGTAAGTTTACTGACAACCTACTGTTTAAGTCGTAAGTGATCCCTGAGATTGTAATACTCTGCTTCGGTACTGAACATAATTGGCTGCGCATTCAATTTTTGACATTCTGCCCAAGCTTGGCTAATCGTTAGTATTGATTTGATAATTTTCACACACTGATCTCCGATGTCAGACCAACCGGTAGCTGTTGAGCAACCTGAAACACAATGAAAAACCAAATAGAGTGGCAAAAATTATGATAGGTAGTTTCAGCATGAACGTGTAATCACTTGGCTGCTGAAGCCGATTAGTTAATAATAAAAAAAGCAATTTTTACAAAACTGACAAAAAACACTTTTACAAATAAAAAAAAACAGCCCGAAGAATTCATGACCCTGCGTTTTTTGGGCTAGCTAAATTTAGTTTTTATCCCAATACGTGATGGAAAATAAAGTTAATACCTTGACAATAACTTTTTTGCTAAAAATTGTTACAGTTAAGTAATTTACGACTTACTTGAACATCGCTGATACGGGTTTAAGCAATAATGTTGTTCGCACAAAACGGAGTCACCGTTCGTTATTTTTTTTGTAAAAAATTGGCCTCGTGAAGAAAATACTGTTGTTTCTCCACTGTTTATCGTGACATTGACATAGCTGGGTTTGCATGTTGCATCCATACTGTTTCCGTAGTTATAGTACTCGAAAACCGTGGCATCACTTGAAAGATATGTCTGCGGAAATGCCGTTACTAAAAATAGAAAAATTAGCCACTGGCAGGCATTCCCAAAGCGCGTTTAACTTTAAACTCGGTCTAAAACGTTCTTTTCGAATGAAATAGAACATCGTAATGAAACATTCTATGTGTATTTTATAGGATCTCGTGTTAGACTCAGACCGAGTCTAGGTTAAACGCGCTTTTTGAATCCCACCCACAGTGTCTATCCTGAGAATGTTAAACACAAACTAAGAGTAATCTGTTTCAATTTTTATAAGAGTATGTGAAGAGTGTGGGCTTACAATCAATCTAAACCATCGCAGACAAATAGCAAACTAAAGTCTGACAAAAAATGCGCCATTTACTTATTTTAGTGGCATAACTACTGCGACTACTTGCTGTACTCTTGATAGACAAAATCTTTTCTTTTCGTGACAAAATCACATGTTTCGTTTTCTGAAGTGGTGCAACTATTTTTGTCAAACTTTAGTTAAAAACAATGTAATAATTTTCTAACCTGTTTGTAATCCCAATCTGTATAGGCCTGCGGGGTTAGTGTTTGCTCTGAAATTATGCAAGATTTTGTTGGTTATAAAAAACGCTTTCGTTCAATAAGCTTTCTGTCAGTCGAAACAATCACAAACAAAAAACTCAAGTTATAAGTTTAACGAAGTCAAACATTTAAAGAATCTGTTTTAGCCATATCAATAACTAATACACAATATTGAAGTGGTTTTTGAGAACCAGCTTATTAAAAATTACTAAATTGCAATGTACGGCTAAAATTTGATCAAATGGAGACTTTTTGCAAAAAATTTTTGCCACTAAAAATAAAAAAGCCACAGAGCATGTGACCCGAACATACAGGGTGGATTTCACCACGGTGGTTTTTAAAAACCATGGTGTTACGTACTTTTGCATATGATTTGCACATAATTTCATTACGAAATATCGCCTGATTCGTTACGAATTTCGTAGATTTTCTTAAACCATGGTTTTTGCTCAGTTGAAATTTGAGCAGAAGAAAAACCTGCTATGCTGCAGGTTTTAAAATTTAACTGAGCAAAACCCATGCTTTTAGAAAATTCACGAAATTCGTAACGAATCAGGATATATTTTGTAATGAAATTATGTGCAAATCATATGCAAACGTACGTAAAACCATGGTTTTCAAAAACCACCGTGGGGAAATCTACCCACACAGTCTAGAACGACCTATAATTGCATCTCTACAATACAAATATTTTCCGGGCAATCAAAACATGATACAAAAATTTCGCTAAAAAATTGCAATCGATGTTCAATTTCACATTGGTGTGGGGTGAAGGGTAAAACTAAAACAAGCAGGCCCCACAAGGGGGCAAGGTTCCTTCGCCGAGTTAAAATTCTGCTTATTTTGCCCAAAAGATCTCAGCTTCTCCTTTACTTTTGTTTTTTCCATCTTCCATGTATGGAAACAGAAAGCAGTAATACCTGTGTAACTTTACTTGATTTAGTTTTAGTGCTTGATAGGTGGTTAATTAAACAAATTTGTCGAAAACACATGCCATGTTGCCAAAAATATCTTATTGCATATTTTGACAAAGAATTTTTGCAAACAAAAGTTGCGTAATTTTTTTGCAAAAAAACAACACCTGGGGCCTGGGGGTCGAACCCGTGATGTAACCTGTAACAGATTTTGTTACTAGCGCTTTTGACCACTCGACCACTCCGCTTCGATGCATAACGATGTTTGGTTATCAATATGTAGAAAGAAAGGACGAAAACAAACGTCAGTCTAGACAATCACGTGATTAGCATGTGTATCTAGTCTGAAAATTTACCAAACGATAAAATTTTAAATCACAAAATTCTAGCAAAATGACAGCTTAATATATGTGCAAAAGTGTTGTTGACTATTATTTCATTAAAAATTGTATAAAAAACGACTTGTCTTTAAAAAAAGAGCTGTCGGATCCCATACTGACTTTACACGTTAATCATATGCGCTGAGCAACATGTGACTGCTACTTTTACACTACGCAGAGTTGATTTGAAAACAATAGTTCCTTCTCTAGAAGGAACAAAAACTACCTGCGTATAAGAGCTGCTTGCGTTTGTAAAAATAAATCAATCTCTTGTCAAAGCTCTAGTTTCTGTAGGCATTAAAGCCAATTTACACGAGTGCGCAATTTGCTCCATGCGCACTTCAGGTTGCGTTGCACGGCGCATGAGCGGGCGCACTCTATATTTGAAATGTTGACACTGAATTGTGAATTGAAATGCGCCCATACGCTATGAAATGCGCCCGTGTGACATGGCCGTAAAGATAGGGAAATTCTTATATGAGAATGAGATGCATAATGTATGTGTTGTAATTGCGAAATAGGGCATAAGAAACTTGGGTGCTGTAGTGGAGTGGTTAGCATTCTTGTCCTCGATGCGGCCGACACGGGTGCGATTCCCGTACATTTTTTGTTCTTTCAAATTGGCCTCTACTTTTTCTTACAACATATGTATCTCTGTAAAAGTTTAATACCATGTCTATTCTAAGCGATTGGATACCGTAAGGCCACTGTCCCATTAAGGGGGGGGGCTACCCAGGTCAAAAATCAAAGTTCTCCAATTTTGCTTATTTTCACATATGTTACTCCCCCAAGGTACCCCAACCTCAGATAAGAACAATTAAGCTTGAAGGTGCACTTTTGGTTCGGTGCTGTAATGTGAGTTTAGCCCGCGTGAAAGATGATGCAGGCTGATCATGAGTCATGCTGCACAACTTTCACGCGTGCTCAGCTCATTTGCATATTGTTCTAATCTAATTTGCATACGGGTTTTACCCTATATAAACGCGCGCTGGGCATGGTTAATCAGTCTGCATTCATTTGCCTGCCTCTTCTCTGCCCTGCCAGCCCAGTAAAGTTTCTTTACTATCCCCTGCCTTGCCTGCTTTGCCTCTTCATCGACTACGCTACATTTGGTGGCAGCGGTAAGTCAATCCTTCCTTTGGCTTTATGCCAATCGGCCACTCGCCTCCTAGGGATAGTCGGGGTAGATTTGTGAGACGGGAGATTAGGTCCGAGTCCGAAGCAGAGTCAAGGCTTGCGCGAGCGCCCTCTAGCACTGCTGAGGACACCCAAATTCTCGTCGATACTTCGACTGACCCAGTTTTCTCTGACCCTAATCCCGGGATGGCAGGATTGCAGCTGAAGCCCCGTCCCTTTGACGGGCAGGAGGATGTTAGGGAATGGTTCGGTGAATTCAATCGAATTTCGGAGGCGAATGGTTGGTCGGTAGAAAGACAGAGGCAGTATTTGCCGGGGCTGATGCGGGGTAGAGGTGCAACCTTTTGGGACAGGCTAGTCGCCGAACAGACTGCAGCGGGTGTTTCTTACACCCTTCCCCAACTGAAATCAAAATTTGAGGCGGAGTTCATCCCTGGAAGGGAAGCCGATACTTTTTGGCTAAAATTGTCATCCCGATTTCAGATGGAGGGGGAAAGTGCCCAGGAGTTCTACCTGGCCTTAGAGGGGATGGTCCCAAAAGCATACCCTGAGGAGACCCCGACGGAACATTTGAGAGTCCTTAGACGGCATTTCATGAGTCAGGCTGGGGAGCACTTGAGAGAAAAACTGGTCATCGCAAATCCATTAACAGCGCGCGACGCGCTAACCATGGCAATGCGAATTGAGACCCACTGTTTTTTCAACACCAAGGGTTCGGTAGCAGCCTTCGAGTATGCAGATAGGGACAAAAGGCGTGGTAGCTCCACCGGAGCCTCTTTCACCACGCCGCGCACGGTGCGCGAAACAAGTGGAGGAGATTCCCTGACAAAGGATGAATGCCCAACGTCAGATAAGAACAATTAAGCTTGAAGGTGCACTTTTGGTTCGGTGCCTTTGTCAGTGTATTTACATAGGCAAAAGCACGCAAAAAACCCTAAAAGTAGCCCTTAGTTGGACAGTTCTAACACAAACCACATCAAGCCAATCAGGCTGAAACTTGGCATAGTAGCAGCTTACATGCATGCGCAAAATCGTATTATCCGGATTTTTGATATGTATTTTCAATTCTAAAATCGAGGGCGAAATGTAAAAAATGGCCGATTTTTGGGCCCGCCAAATTTACATTTGGCGTCACTGCAAATTTTCACTTATACAGGTAGCCCCCCCCCTTAAGGCAGAACTATGATTACAACAAAACAAAGAAACTGGAGCGTCCCGTTAAGCCAAGTTCACTTTTACATTAGAGCAGATATCTACATATCAGCATAGCAGTCTCATTAGGGCAGACACCAATAAACTATTACAAACTTAAAGTGAAAACTATTAGTATATATACAGGCAGTAAATGCATTTATTATAAAATCAAATAAGTAAAAAGTGAAAATCAACGAAAGTTAACCAATATATTGTTGTACTATCCAATATATAATATTTAATAGGATATAATTAATAGGATATAATTAATAGGATATAATTAATAGGATATAAGCTATCCTAAGCAAAATGATAAATATAATAATTCGGTTTTGAGTGTACCAATAGAAAGATCAAGTTATGTTTATTAACACATAATGAATAGTCAAAATTGGTTCAAATTTAAAACTTTTAACTTATTTTTACCAGCCTCATCAAATCACCGCATTAACTTGGCAATCTAACGATGTTATAAACGTTAGTTTTCAGAAGCACCGGTGGCGCGGAGGATTAGCGTGTGGATTAGCGCAGAGCGCAATTTGTTACGGCGAACCAGAGGTACCCAGTTCGATTCTGGGCCGGTGTAGCTTTTTCAATTTTTCTGACTAGTTTTTCACAGTGCAACAATAATTCATCTTTATTGCTTCACACTTCGCAATAATACTACTTTGCCGCTACGTATAATTGTCACTGTATGTGAGTTATAAACATACATACGTAAACATTATTTTTTCGTCAAAATTGGAACGTTGTTGTTAAAAACTAAGCGATGTCACCTCACTTGACGAAATAGACACACTAGACTTGTATACTAACCAATATAATAATGTACTGATTGCGTGCCACAGTCTCCTGTTTCCCGCAGTCTCCTATTTGCAACTGGCAGATTTTCCAGAATCTCCTATTTAAATTTACCTTTAATATATTCCCGTTTAGGCCGCTGTAACTGTACTTTCTTTCTTTTAATGTCCTTTCATAACACATGAAACAATTTTATAATTGAATTAATATAAATATTAATTAAAGTATTTCAGACTGCCATATTTTTGATAAAAACAAAGTTTGAGAAAAAACTATTCCCTCGGTTTAAATGAATATGTTTAAATTCCAGATATATAACCATCTCAGAACTATACAGTTAAGAATGAGTTTAGTCAAAAATATAATTACGTACATATTATTAGAAAGCAAAAGGTAAATAATAAACTGCTGAAACTGAAAAAACTAAAACTGACCGCTAAGGCTAAATAAAAATAACTATAAGTACATAATAAAATATAATCCACGAAACTTTAACATCAAAAATAGGTACAAATTATAATGTAATCATGACGTGTGTAGTACAGTTGTCAAGGCGTCATACAATTTTAATTCCAAACAGGTGTCATAACAAGCTCTTCTGCTGAGTGAGGAGTGGTTCCAAATGAAGTGAAGAGTGTCTATATTCCACAGGAAATATAAAACGCGGCCGTTTCTTGCAAAATGGACTTTTTAAGCTGCAACTTGTTCTTTTAATATTTATTGACACTAGGACAGTCATAATACCTTACTCAGCTGTCGTCACTGCTGATAAATTGAAGCGCAAAAGTCAAAGTATAGGTATATATGCGTGATTTAAAAACGGTTTTTTGAAAAAATAAGGCTCGTCCTGGACTTGAACCAGGCACCTCTCGCATTCCAAGCGAGAATCATTGCACTCGACCAACGAGCCATGGAGTTGATGTCCTAAAAGTCAAACATGATATGTAACTGCTGGTACATAGATTACATGGTTAAGCTGAAGAATTTGTAAATGCAAATATTTTTTAATAATCAAACCAAACATTGTTTGGTTTCGCAGCGGTTTAGTTGGAATAATTATTAAAAGTTACGTACCTAGTCAGTTTAAGAAAAATTTAATTTCGACTGTGCTACATCCACAACGTTTGCTGATTAGCTCCGTTGTATATTCTTTCCCAACAGCTGCCGGTTCGCTTAGTAGTTAGAGCGAACACTTTACGAGCGGATGTTTAATGGTTCGAATCCACTTCGGAGCGTTCGTTTTTTCATATTCGCTTAGTTTGGAGAGAAAACTGTAGATTGGCTGTCCAAGATCGAGGTACCTGCCTCTCCTGTGTTATTCCTGTTGAGCCACAGCCCAACAGGTCTTTAATTTTGATTTTGGTATCTTAACACACTGCTAGCGTTAAAGCGTCAAGTGCGGAGTGTGTTTTACACGTCTTTTATCTCATCTTTGAATCTGTCACAACGACAATGCCTTGTAATTCAATGACTTGCTGCTTTCGTGGTTGTTCAAGAAGGTAAAGCGAAAATGCAAAAACTTTGACAAGAAGTAATCCACTGGGAATCGACGATCTCCCCTCACGGTTACGGACCATCCAAACTCACCACTCGGCTACAGAGATCCGTGAATACCTGATGCTTCACAGTAATAATCATAGGCAATTCAATTTGAAATCGACTGCTTCCAAAGTAAAGCAACAGCTACAGATTACAGAGAAACTTAAATTTACGAATGTAATTTCATCAGTAAACATGGAAGTTCAATATGATTAATCTTCATTTAATAACTTCATAGCCTTCCAAGTTCCTATTGCCCTGAAAATTTTTAGTTTATTTGGCTGCAAAAGGAAACGCTTATTTTGGGTACTATGTACACTACATAAGAGGGTAATCGCTGGCCCAACAGGTTTACGATGGCCTCTGGCCAATGTACTTAAAAATAAATGCTTGATGCTTACTGAATACTTTTGCCGAAAACTTAGCTTGTTTAACACAGGAAATCTGACCTACCCGAATTAACGTGAAGAGCTGAGATTCTGAATATAGTATATGCGCGGTCCCTGAGGGGCCGCGTAAAAACTCATGGCTAGGCACCCTTGTAATTTTGCCGGTTGAATTAACGGTTGACTAAAAGGGTGTAGGAGACTACAAGAAATTGCATAGTTGCAGTTAGGACACTACGGGAAATAGAAGACTGTGGGAACGCGAATGTACTATCCAAATGACGCAGCAAGTTGAATGTTGACATTCTTGAGGTCATGGCACTGCGAACATTTCCAGTAAGAAACCGTAACGCCCTTACTTTTGATAGAAAAAACAGCCTCCTCGAACGTTTGCGCCACCATATTTGAACAAAATGATACAATACTGAGTGTTTGTGTTAATACTTGCATTCATTTCGTGAGCTTTCACTTTGATTTTAACAATAAAGTACATAATAAGCAAAGTGGTACCTTGGACACTGTATTCATTGTATTCACGTTGTCGGTTTTTACTTTGATTTTGATATTAAACTACATAAGAGCCTTAGAAACTACCGTATGACGGGTCAAAATTTTGACCTCTGACTTAACGAAAAAATATCAGAAGCAATCAAAATGAGATTAGCGAAACTTACACTGGCCTTAATGGAACTTCTGCCTTAAGGGGGGGGGGCTACCTGTATAAGTGAAAATTTTAGGTTCTCCGATTCGCTTCAAATTTGCACACAATGTAGCCCCATCGCAGATGTAACAAATTAGAACCAATGCTTTTGCCAATTTTTTACTAGGGGGTCCCAAAAATTCAATTTTACGTGTAAATTATAGGCACAAAAAAAGGTTTTTGTGCTCACAAAGCGTTCCTTTACTCGAAATTTTTGTTAATACTGACGAAGCTGATTTTTACATGATTCGATAGTCTCATGTCATATCTCAACCTCTATGATCCATTTTTTTAAATTTTTGCCCATGGCCTGAGCAGTGACGCCAAATGTAAAATCACTCAAATTTGGCGGGCCCAAAAAACAGCCATTTTTTTCACATTTCGCCCTCGATTTTAGAATTGAAAATACATATCAAAAATCCGGATAAAACGATTTTGCGCATGCATGTAAGCTGCTACTATGCCAAGTTTCAGCCTGATTGGCTTGATGTGGTTTGTGTTAGAACTGTCCAACTAAGGGCTACTTTTAGGCTTTTTTGCGTACTTTTGCCTATGTAAATACACTGATGAACGTACTGAACCAAAAGTGCACCTTCAAGCTTAATTGTTATCATCTGACGTTGGGGTGCCTTGGGGGAGTAACATATGTGAAAATAAGCAAAATTGGAGAACTTTGATTTTTGACCTGGGTAGCCCCCCCCCTTAAGCCCGGTTCATACTCGTCCTTGTCCTTGTCCCTATCGTTTTGTCCTTAAGCGATTCCAAGAAAACTAGCTGGCCAATTGAGTTGATGTTTCCCTTGAAGCAAGTCTGGGTCACATCCAGACCGTATGCCAAAAATTAGCCCAAATGCTTTGGTAAATTCGTCACTGCAGCTGATCGAAATTTGTCCTTGTCCCTGTCCTTACGTCCTTAAGGATAAGTATGAACCGGGTTTTAATGGGACGAATTTTATTGGAATGAAATAGAGACTGGCCGTAATGGGACACAGCCTTATAAAGGTTCTCAATGCGGACTATTCGAGCTTCTAAATAAAATTTGTAAAAAATACTTCATGGCTGTTCACAAATTCGGATTAAACGGATTAGATTAACGGAATTAGCTGCAGTAGCTCGACATAAAATTTGCGTATCTTTCCAAAAATTTTCACATTTATGCAATGAATATACAGGAGCAACTGGGTCTAATTTAAACAAGCTCTTCTGCTGAGTGAATATATAATGGTTGCATTATGAGGCATGAGTGTCAATATTCCTCGAGAAATATTAAACGCAGCCATTTCTTGAAAAAAAAGACCTAAGCATGAACATGTTTTTGTAATTGATAAACTTAACAAGGACTTTTCAGATACCAGTTTAAGCCCTTGTAGAAAATAAGAGTCCACTAGTGAATTAAAAGTATAAAAACTAAAACATACTAGTTTCGAAAAAAAATGCGTTTTAGAAAAAATTGGGCTTCAGGAAAATATTATGCTCGCCCTGGATTTGAACCAGGGACATCTCGCACCCAAAGCGAGAATCATTGCACTCGACCAACGAGCCTTGAAAGAAGCAGTACAGAAAATTAACATGACAGCAGCCAATAATAGTTTAGATGTTTGTTGCTTATAGATTGTGAATAAAAATGTTTATTAACAACTAAACAAAATTTAACTTGAACTGTTTTCAAATTAGAAAAAATAATTTTAATTTTTTGACTGTGCTAAATCCACAACATTTGCTGATTAGCACCGTTGTTGTTGTTGTTGTTGTTGTTGTTGTTGTTGTCAGTCAGCGTCAGGAGAACAAGTAGGCCCCAAAGGGGGCAAGGTGCCTTTGCTGAGTGCAAATTCCTCAACATAATCAACGTAAACCTTCATTCCTTCAAAGTTCCTCGACATAGTCAACGTAAACCTACAACACCATTACCAGTATGCAACGTATCGTTTAATTTTTTTCCTGCCGCCGCCTCAGCGGCGGCAGGCCTTTATACTGCTTTTTGGCATAAGCTGGCCACCAAGCAGTTTGCATGATTTACGTGTTTAAGTTTTTGTTTGTCGGGTGCTTATTTTTAAAAGTGGCCTACAGTTGGATAAAAACCGTAGTACAATTTTATTAATTTAATTTATTATTGTATAAGTTATGTATATATTGCTGTAAATGCAATTTTCATGTTTAGTAATAAATGAGGTAGGATTCTGAAGTTTTAAGCTTATGATGCCCCCTTGGCCATAATTTCAATGTGGTGTTGCGGTGTTGTCATTTTTTTTAACAAAACATTTCCAGTATCTAATCCAAAACATAAATTTCTGGCTTAAATTTCAGTCAAAGAAGGGGCGACATGACGTCTGGCATAAAATCTACAATGAATTAAATAGTTTTGTGAAATAATTATTACTAATGAAATGAATTATTAACTAATGAATGAAGTAAGAAAAAAATCGAGTGATAATAAATAAGTAATAATAAATCGAGTGATCGCTGTCAATGATTCCCATTGATTGACATTATCTTGGAATTCAAAACCTATATAATTCAATGAATGTAATGATCCATGTGCGGTTCTGTTCGGGGGAGACGGAGAGTATTCGTCAAACTGAGATTTTGAAACATTTTTGAAAAATACTACCAAGTTTTTGACAATTTTACGCGGCAGGGACAAACTTAGTGTAAGTACTGACTATTAACAGCTGAAAATTACTAAAAAAATTTGCATGAAACTGCTGCTTGTTGGACCAATTTTTTACCAAAAAGAACAAGCTTATCTAAAGCATGCCTGACTCAATAACTTCGCGACTCAACAGCACTCATACAGTTTTACTTGAAATCAAAATTCCCTTAAATAAACAATGTTGACGGGAATCGAACCAGAGAACTAACTACTCTAGTCTTACACAGCGCCTTTGACCACTCGGCCACGCTGTTATACTAAGCAAGAATCTCACTATGACTTATAACATGACTTTTCTTAGACGTTGAGCAACGCTGTTCTCTTTTCTTTTATAATTTATGTAAATTAAATTAAAATGCATTTTTAATTCAATGTTAAATTCTGACCTACACACTTATTGCACATTTTTCCCAGCTGTTCCCAATGTTCCAAAGACAAGAATGAGTCTAGCCAGTCACGTGATTGGCATGTGCGCACTGTCTGGAAAGTTACGATTTTAAAAAATTATGAAATCAAGAAACTTGAATAAAACCACATTTTAGAGCTTTGCTAATGTGATGGAGACCATAATTAACGGCAAAATTGCCAAATAACTTTTTAGCAAAAAAAAAGCAAACACTTCCCAAGCTGACTTTACACGTTAATCATATACGCTGAGCAACATGCAGGGCTAACTTTAACACTGCGCAGAGTTGGTTTCAAAACAATAGTTCCTTCTCTAGAAGGAACAAAAATTCTCGCAGGTACACCACAGCCCCCTTCGGCATAGAGGCAAGGGCGGGCAGTGGGGGGTCCCAAAGTGTTTGTTCCGCAGTCGGGCAGTGGCTGGACACGTCATGACGTGCCGTGTGGTTTCTTCTTCTATGTTGCAACGCCGGCAAAGCCCGGCAAAATCCCCAGATTAGCGCCGTTGTTTCAGGTGCCGGTTCGCTGAGGGTAAAGCGCTCAGTATGGTAGTTCGAGTCCACCACGGCACGTTTTTTTGCATAATTTCCGAGTTTGGAGAGAGCAAACGGAACTGCTTGTTCAAGATAGAGGTACCTACCCTTCCTGTGTTATTCATCACAGGAAATCTGACCTACCCAGATTAACGTAGGACTATGACATTCTGAATATAGTATGTACGCGGCCCCTAGGCGCCGCGTAAAAAGGTTTCATGCTTTTGTGTTGAATTAGATATTCTAGTTAATTCAGTTAATCTAATCCCGTCAATTCGAATTTGTGAACAAGCCCTTAGTAAACGCAAAAACAAGCAAATAAAATTGACGTGGTTTTATAAAAAATCGTTCCAAATTATTTTTATGCTTTAAATATTAATAACTTTATTCCTAACAGCTTTTTGTCAGTAGCAGCAACTTATTTTTCTAAGCTATGTTGACAAGTTTTTCTTACAAATAGTGCTTAATTTGCAGATATTCCATCTTTGTGTTCCACGCTGCTCGGCGACCACCACGTGCACGACAGCCACCACCTTGGCCGTCGACAGTCAGATAACAGGTATTGCCCACTTTTTCGAAGTTAGCGCTACACTGACTGTTATTGCCTATAACATGAAATAGTGATTAACAATCCAAAGGTATCGTACAGGAGTATGCAACTAGAGTGGCTACTGGCTATATATGAGAAACATCATTATAAGGCTAACGAGTAACGATGTGTAAACAAATTATGTACGCTTGTTTTACAGCTACCCAATTATTTCAGGAAAATTTTTTTCTTTTTCTTCCAAATTTCTTTAATTTTTCTTTGCTTTTTCTTTCATTTTGTTTTTCTTTCGGTTTTAAACAAAGAAAAGTTGATGGATGCCTGCCGGGTCAAGTAACACACTTTTGTCAACCAAAAGTTCACCCGTCCCCTACTTTAATAACAGACAGCTACACATATGTGGAAAGTGTACATGCTACACATGTGTGCGTGTAAATGTATGGATATATGTATTTATCAATATGCGCCTAGGCCAATTAGCCAGCAATTAATTTTAAGTTAGTTAACCAGTTGACATCTAGCCAATCGCTCGTCCAAATTTTCTTTCTTTTTCTTTAATTTTTCTTTCATTTGCCTTTTTCTTTCGACCAAAATTTCTTTCAGTTTTCTTTGATTTTAATTTTCCTGAAATAATTGGGTAGCTGTACAATTTTTTCCAATTGCGACATCAAGTTTGATCGCACATCTGTCGTAATCACACATTCAGCTCAACATAATATTAGAAAAACTGTTGTTCACAAATTTGTAAATTTTTTTAAAAATTAACAACAAATGTAAGTTTAAAACGTTTCACTGGTTCTTGTGAAAGCACAAGTGCTGTAAATACCAGTGTACTTTTTTCGAATGCAATCCTAAACAAGCAGTAATTTTACGCAAAATTTTTGGCTGACTCTATCACTTTCACAAAGTTTATGCCTGTCGCCTTACAATTTTCGTTAGTACGTTCAAGAGTACAATAGAGAAGAGCATGCACTCTTCCCTAGCCTAGCTAATCGGCCAGAACGATGAAATAGCCCTTTTACGCCTTGATTTCAGGGGGGGGGGTACAGCCGCGGCGAAACAGTCTAATCGGCAATATGTGCTGAAAATCGCCACAGCTATTGCCGGCTATTTTAAGCAAATCCGTGTATTAAGAATTGGCTATAGCCGAATCGCCGTTTCTGGGTGGCATCTAAAAAACCGTGATACATGGCAAACTTACTTAAGCTGCAATGCTTACCACAACGAATTGCAAAAGGATCAGACGATAAGTAGACAACGCAGACATAAGGGTGACGCTGCATGCAGTCATCGTTGTAAACACTACTGGTTAAAGCATTAACCGCTAAACAGTTTTTAGCGTCGTCTCTTAAAGTAGGCCATTCGCGCGGCTTGTAGCTTGAGGTACAGGAATGGTCACCAAAAGGAGAAAATCTCCCTATATCGAAATACAACAAAATAAACGCGTCATTTGTTGAAGAAATAGCAATGCTGTATTAGATAGACATGCAGGCCTCGTCAGAAATAAGCGGCACAAATTTGCAAGTGCAAACGCCATTCACTTGCGCATTTGAAAATTTTCTCGGCCAGTTTAGAGGCTATTATTACGCTAAAATTTGTGTTTGCGAATATCAATCAGTTGCTGCTAACTGCAAGTTAACCCTGGCCTTTACGTAGACGTTCAATAAAGTAAAGGTCACCTAAGGTTAAAAGATCTACTGACCCTTGCACTCGCACTAGCAAAAGCAGCCATTCGCAAATGCGAGTGGACCTCAGTTCTGCCCAGGACTCTATAAAAATTCTACAAACAGTTACAGCTTCAAAATGCAGCCCTTGCCTGCTACTTTGCATACATACATATGAACACTCTGTATGCAAATTTAAAATTGGTTTTGCGGAAAAAATCTTCAACTTTGACACTATGCTTATCAAACTATCATTGTCCTAAAAAAAATTCAACAAGTTCATCCGCTAAGTAACTAAAACTTATAACAGAATGCATGTGAAATAAGTTAAAAACAGTTGCTTAGTACCTATTATATACTAATATGATTAAGTTTCAAATGTAAGCTCGTCATACTGCATTTTTAAGCATTAGCTTACTAAACTAAGTCTTGTGAGTAGAAAATTTTTTACTTCCTAAGATTTTACTAAGGGATAGGATTTAGACTGCTTATTAGTTTGAAAATATTTTAAAGATTATAAATTACGGATATTAGGAACTGTTGAGTTAATACACGAGAGAAATAAAATCAAGTTCTTGAACGTGCATTTGGTCCCGCTTAAATAATGCAATGCTGCGCAATAATAAGACGTAATTTGTGACGGCTTTGCACATTTTAATGCCAGTCGAGTGTTTTACGGTGAAAAAAAGATGAAAAGATACACTAATGGCCATAATCAAGTTGCCATCATCAATAATCCTTATTCAAACTAAAAATTTTAAAGTAACGGTCAGTGGTCATTAAAATGTTTTAATCGATAGTACGAAAACGACTTATTACCTTAACTATTATCATAATCTCGCTCTAACGCTAGTTAGTCAACTACAGTCTGCTACTTTCCAGCAGAACTGCTTTGGTGTTGCAATACAGCAGCTCAGCACAGCCTTAGCTCACAGAAACAAGCAGGCCCCAAAAGGGGCAAGGTTCCTTTGTTGAGTGCAAAATACATATTTGTCAACCTTAACATTTCGCTTTTCGCCTTCAGTGTGCATTGCGATTCTAGAAAGCAATTAATACCTGCTACAGTTCAGCTGCTTAATTAAGTATCAGTGCCTGCATAAAATACATACTCAATTACTGTAAAAACTCTAAAACAATTATCCCGGAACCTGTAATAGTTGTCGAAACTACTTTTGATTCCAGCACTCATTTACGTTATTGACAAAAACTTTAGTTCAAAACAGATTTTTCAGACCTAACAACTTTTTTGGAAAAAATACAACGCTGGGGGTCGAACCCTTGCAGTGATTGAATATTCTTGAAGTAGCGCCTTTGACCACTCGGCTACTCTACTCCAGTTTTTATTGATGTTTAAGTTGCTGCTCTGGAAAGAAATATGACAAATATGAGAGCTCAATAAATATTCAAAATTATAATTATATTTTTTAAAATAATAAACCTACCTACATTAACTTTGCTTTAGCTAACCGAAGTACTAGAGTTTTAACCGAAGTCTGAAACTGGAAAACAGACAATAGTCCAGACAGTCACGTGAATTGCATTCATATTTTGTCTGAAAAAATGCAATGCGCAAAAAATTTTAAGTAACAAAATCCAATAAAAATTACATTTAAGACCTCTGAAAAAGTGTGGTTTACAAATGTTTCATTTAAAATTGTGAAAAACGCCGTTTTCAAAAAAAAGAGCAGTCAGCTCCCATACTGACTTTACGTGTTAATCATATGCGCATAACAGCATGTAGCTGCTACTTTTACACTGCGCAGAGTTGATTTCAAAACAATAGTTCCTTCTCTAGAAGGAACAAAAATCAGTGTGTACAGCAAAATGGCCTGGGCATGTTCTCTGTTAAAGAGTCTGCCCTAACATTGTATATACGTGGCGGCTGAGTAAAACATTGCGAGTTAAACTTCTAACTGTTATATATTCACCATTAAAACAATAGCCTTTTTACACCACAATCACAAAATTAAGAAATATAAAAGTGCACCTTCGTTTCCATGATCGCTGAAACCTGTCCACCAGATCCCACTGAAAAATAAAGTGACAAAAACACTATATGAAGTTATTTGGTCTTAACATACCTACATAATGTCATTAGGTACTTATCAGCTTAGTGTATTATACTTTTATTCCTTAAGACATGGCAACTACAAGAAGCATCACGTAAGAACCAGAAGTTTAAGCTTTTAACAAGAATACACAAAGAAACAGTATTATACTTCTAATTAATCTGGCCAAGCCAACGTGTCGGCCACAATAGACTTAACATTTTTGTTTTAGTTATAATAATAATAAATAGGTAAAGTTTTTTTACTAATGCTGCACCAGTAACGTGATGAAACTGAGCTCACTTCAAGATACAGCAACTACACAACAATAAACTACGAAATAGCAAAGTGCTCGTTTTTATTTGGAGTTCTATGTTATCACGTATTATTCCCCAAGTATCAATTTTGATTTCGAAAAATGCCCATCAATTGTCTTATCCATGCAATAAGTATTCCAATACCAAACTCCAAGTGCAAGTATATTTAAATTTTACTTGAGAAAAATAGTTGTGACTAGCTCATGGAATTCCGATTGATCCACCCACACAGACAAATGTGCTTTGGGATGAAGTGCAGTGCATCTGTCGTGAGCGGTAAACCAGTTCTCTGATTGCATACTGACGTTGATACACCTATTAGGTCCTCCAGGCGCAAATGGTGCAGGACAATCAGTCAAAGGGTTTCCTAAAACATTCTCCAAACCACTGCGAAAATGAGTAAATTTGAATTTTACGTGGTGTTACTTGTAATATGACGTTTTTCTTTTAATCGTGGTTTTAAATTTTAATGAAACTAAATAGCTTTGGCTCACAATGAGGCCAAATTATTGATGAAAACAAGGTAAAAACTTTAACGCGTTCTTAAATTTCGTTTCTTAATTTAATTATTTAAACACAGCGTTGGTTCAAGAGTATAGGAGTGTATGTATTGTTATTGTTAACTTGGAACATTATGGAATACAAACGTCCAAAAGCAGCACATATATAAGCAACTTTATTGTCTGTTTATACAGTACAAGTCAGATTTGAACTAGATTTGAACTGCTGCAATTACAGCTACCAAAGAAATACAAAATATGATCTGATATTTTACATAATTATATTATATTATTATAATTATATTTATTACATTTCTTTGGTACATAGCTATAAATGCTGCAGTTCAAATCTAGTTAGCCTAGAGGCGGAATATTTGGAATCGGTTTGACACATGATTTGTATGTAAGCGATATTGGTGATATAGGTACATGGCAGGCAGCCTATGCTTATCATAGGCCTAATATAGGTCAGTATTTTTTCTGCCAATGCGGCCCAAAATAACAAAACTAACCTGTCTTTATGTAACCAAAACGTCTTAATGATACCTCTATCTGTGTAATATTTCAACTAGGGGTGGGCGCGGTAACAATTTTTTATTACCGCAAACCGCAAAAATTACCGCGGTTTTCGGTAATTACAGCAAAATTTTGCGGTAATTGCGGTAAGAAAACGTCTGCGGTTACCTTCAACCAAAGTTTTATTATATTCGTTTGCAAATTTTTACCTCAAATGTAGTTTTTTGGGCCTCTAAAGGCTATTTTTGCGACTATCTCATTAATTGCCACCTCTTCGGTCGCCACCTTAAACAGTCAAGGACAAACTTCTATTGTTTGACTGGAGTAGCTACCGCGGTATTACTGCAAATTGTAGAAGCCGCGGTAACAAAACATCTACTGTTGCCGTAAAGAAATAGCATGTACCTACATATCCGTCAACGCAAATTGTGTCTCAAATTTACCTTTTTAAGATTTAAAAAGCTATTTCTGCGGCAAATTGTCCCCTTATCAGTCGCTACTTTGAACGGACAAGACAAAAGTTAATAATATATCTAGCACGTGTAAAGGTGAACATCAAGATTTACACAATAGTGTTAAAAAACAAAGTCCTATCTTATACCAGACAAAACAAGTTGCCCCTAAAAGGGACAGGGTTCCACCCCAGAGATGTTCGTATTTAAAAATATTATAGCATCTACACACTCTTAGGGCCTATTCCTTTACCGGGTTAATTATAATCGGACTAAACGGTTTGAAAATTATGCTTAAAAATGCCATTCTTCCGGATAAAGGGGGTAGTTCGCGAAAGCAGTCGAATTTACGCGACTGTAGAGCTTTTTTAATGAAAGATACGACCTTCTTTTTTATATATTCTAAAGGTCTGTGTCTACGCAAATATTTTCGCCAAGTTTCAACAAAATTGATGCAGCAAACAGTTAGCAATGAAGTCGCAAAGTCGGAAAAATGACGTTTTGAAAACTTATTTACATACATTCGATAATTTCGTCATAATTATAAAACTTTTGGTTTAGATTCTTTAGACTAAAATCACGTATGCTCTAGTTTATGTACGCAGAATTTCGTGCAAATTGTTTGAGTGGTTGCGGAGTAGTACCTTTTGAACTGTGAACCTGTGCGTAAACTGTGAAGAACTGAAAGCAATAATGTTAATTTGCGAAAAATTTAGACCCTCAATTTAAAATCAAACGAAAAACGTACATTTATTTTTTTTCTCATTTATGGCAAAAAATTGTGCGTCAAAACATTATATGTACTTCACAAGCTGGCCAATCTGATATCTGGTTTAATTTTTGGAATTTTTATGTCTCTATTGTGTGATGTCTGGCTTCCAAATAGAGATTGGTTTAAAATATTGGTAGATCTTGGTAGTCTAGTGTGTGGCAGTGATTATTTGACACCATATAGTATTTCACTAGTTTCTCAGTGAACGTACAATTTCAAAGCAAAAAGCTCTCTTTTTGTAACCTATGAGCAAAACTGCTTTGGCGACACTACCACCTTAATGCACTGAAACGGAAAATGCAGTAGTCGAGTTGACCCGTGATTGGTTGTTCCATGTGTCACATGTAGTAACTTCCGTATTTTGATTGGCCGAGTTGCTTAGGGACAAGGAAACAGTAGAACATTGCTCAACATTGCTTAGGGACATAGGGACAGTCCTTATGGCTGCTTAAGGTGGTAGTTACGTTTTCGACAGTTTTTATAACGTGCTATAACTTTTGATTGACTCAATGAATTTAATAGCTGTCTTTTTCACGTTAAAGAACTTGACTGACAATACACTTATGCACATTATCTAGCTTAAATCTGTAACAAGCTAGTCAGCAGACACTGTCAAAGTAGTCAAATTTCGTGAATTTTTGCATTTTTCTTGTTTTGCTTGTAAAATTGACAATGTAACTCCAACTAATTTCATTCTTTACACCAACATAGCCAATGACAGGGTAAATTTTAATGCTTAGTTTGGTGCATTTATATGATGCAGAAAAGAAGTTACGGACCTTTAATTTTGGATTTTTTCGAATTTTGAAAAATATACGAATTTTTGAATCTAATTTTTTTCACAAAATAGGCTAAATTGATACAAATAAAAAAATTGACACATCAGAAATTGTGTAGAAAACATGTAAAGTAACGCATGAAAAGATTGCAACATCGAGACCTGAAATTTAGTCTACGGAAGTACATTTTTACAGATTTCTGTGAATGAAATTGATGTAACGCAAAATTTAAGCAACTAAAATTTTTGAAATTTTAGCATAAAGTAGACACATATGTGTGACAATTTATCCCAAATTTTGAACAAAATCCTTCTAGTAGTTGTTAAGTTTTGTGGACTTTTGTGTAATGTACTTTAGTTCAAAAAGAAATGTTACATAAATGTGACGTAATCTCAAAAAGTGAAAAGCGGAAGGATAAGTTTTGGCATCTAAATTGAAGGTTTTTGACATGCCCGTGTGTCATTTTTTCTTTTTTCAATAAACGGTCTTTTTGACTAGCTACTACTTTGGCTTAGCTAAACCTAAAATTTACGAAAAATTGTCGTAACTGGCTGAAAAATATTTCTGTGAAAATTAAAAATAATTGTTTCAAGCTATTTTAGCAAGCATTAATCTCATAATAAATTATAGTTTCTTAAATTAATATGCGTACTATAAATGACTGATTGAAAATTAATCGTAAGTTGTCAAGTTTTACTCCTGAAAAACTGTCGAAAACGTTACTACCACCTTAAGGACATTCCCTAAGCTGCTTAGGGACAAGTATGAATCAGTCGCAGCTTAGGGACAAGGAAAAGGAAAAGGACAGCAGAAAAGTATGAATCAAACCCGCATACGGACA
Organism: Trissonchulus sp. WLG1_4; assembly: GCA_030248245.1. NCBI lineage: Eukaryota > Metazoa > Nematoda > Enoplea > Enoplida > Ironidae > Trissonchulus > Trissonchulus sp. WLG1_4. The sequence continues at coordinate 91,443 of JASANF010000525.1, forward strand.
GGGACATTTCTTAGGGACAAGGACAGTCCTTAAGGACGAGTATGAACCAGGCTTTAAACGGACTTAACTTTTAGCGCGCTGCTTTCTAATCGGACTGAACGGATTTAACTATGCACGCTAATGTTGAGCATACATACGTGTTAAATCCGTTTAGCCCAGTGGTAGCTTAGGAATTGGGTCAGACTAAAATTAAGCCGCTGACTGATTTTAATTCGTTTTTCACAAACCAACTATATCAGTACCTACAAAATATAGTACTACTGATTGTACCGATTATGTACAGTACTGGTCAAAAATAGATATAAATGCTCGTACGAGCACGAGCACTGCTCGTTTCAAGAGGTGTGCTCGCGCGCAATTCGAGCACTTTGACTGCTGCTCGTAATTCGAGCAGCTAAACTTTCACGAGCAATTTACGAGCAGCCAAAAGTTTGTGGTGCTCGTACTAAACGAGCACCCTAGCTAATACGTATATGCGGCTGCCAATTTCTTTCTTGTCTTGGCTTGTTGCACTGCTCTTTATTATTATTTTTTCAGATGGCAACAGCGGCATTTACGTTTATTATTACCTAGTCATTTGCTTCACACAAACATACACACACACACATGGCCTATGACCTTGCCTAACTTGTAATTTTACTCACACCAATCATAATCATAAACACACCCAAACACTCTCACACACACACACACACACACTCACACACGCAAACACCCAAGCTGTGACCTTCGATTCAACGTAAATTGATGGAAGTGAAGCAAAACTATGCGACATGTGCGGGCGCGTGTTTTTGGGAAACCTGGAGGCGCAGCCTATGTAGTTACCGAAAGGAGTACTTCAACTAAACTATTTTTGCATTAACAGAATTGTTAGCAAAATGTATTATAGTCATAAAGCGACATCTGGTAGCAAAACCAGGACTATATGACTCAGTGTTAGAGTGCGTTTGTTGTATATTTCCATCGTGAATTGTTGCTATTAACTTATTAATCGTTCTTTGGTTTTTCGTTATTTATAGTTTAATTTTGAATTTTTCTATAATATGTAATGTAGATACACTTGTTACAAGTATTATATTTATTTGATCGTAGGACCACCGTCATTTGCAATAATCATGGATGCTACTGTGTACATATGTCTAATGTATTTTCTGCATTGTTCGATTGTCATTTTTTCCCTCCAAAACTTCAGAATTGCTGTTCTCAACTCCGCCAAACTGCTAGGCTTTGCTTCAGCTCGAAGATATTCTTTTAGTTGATGCCAGCAGCATTCAATTGGGTTCAAATCAGGGCTTTCAGCGGGCCAGTTCTCCAAAACATTAACCCCCAGCAGTTTCAAATGGGCTTTCGTAAATCTGCTAGTGTGCTTAGGATCGTTGTCCATCTGCAAAACCATTCCTGGGTATTTGTTCAAAAAGGGCACGTAAAAATCATCAAGAATATGACAGAAATGCTCGCTGTCCATTCGTATGTTTCCATTGAAAAGGCAAATTTGAGTCGCTCCGTTCCAGCTGATTCCCGCCCAAACGTGGACCTGTAAAGCAAATACAATTTAAAATAGTATTTTTTAAAAATTAAATTAAGACCACGTAAGATACAAAAACTGTTCCTGTGACAAAAACTAGACGAGACTAAACTAGACTTTTCCGTTTTAAAATGCATTTTCGTTACATTCAGTAGTAATTTTTAAAACTTTGGTAAGTGTAGTTGGGTAGGAATTACTGTGTACACATTTTTTTAGCAAAAACTTTACCCACCTTGACCGGATGCTTTGCTTGTCTTTTCAAGGTAAACTGATATCCTTCGCCCAGTTTGCGATAGCACTTGCGTCGATTTTTCTGTAATTGTATTGTACACTCATCTGTCATGACAAGCCGTGTTGCGTCAATTTCACCCGAGAGTAGTTTTTTACTAAACAGAACTCGTTTGGGCATGTTGTCCTTGCGAACTAATTGGCAGTACTTTGTGTTTGTGGACACCCAACCAGCTTCCCGGCGCAGACGGGCAACGCTGCTTAATGACAACGTGTAGCCGTACATTATTTCAATCTTCATCTGAAAACAGAAAACAAAAAGTTTATCGCTTGCTCATTGTGACAGTTTTTATTGACAATAAAAATTCAGCATTTATATGCTTGATAATGTTGAAAAGTTACTATTAACTCAACAAGATTGAAAACTGTTTTATATTTAAAAAATTACGTCAAACTTGAAAACAGTAAAATAATTCAAAACTTTCATCGTTCAAAACTGACCTTAAGCTGTACACCACTGAGCTCGTTATCAAGCCGAAGCTTTCGGTCAATAAAGGCTTTCACCGTGTCTGCAACGTCTGTTTTGGGGCGTCCAGGTCTTTGCTTGTCCGCCAAATATTTTCTTTCCCTGAATCTGTACCAAAACTGCCAGATAGACAAATAGGAATGATTGTAACCCTCGTTTCGCAGCAATGAATGAATTACAGAAAATGCCTTCCCACTTTTACGAAGTGAAACAATACGGTCGCGAACCGCTAGGCTCAACCGTCTACCTCGTGCGAGAACACTCATTTAGTACAAATAAACGCTAAAACATGTAAACATCAAAATATAATCTCATACGTACGAAATAAATGTACCTATACACTGATGCTATTAATTGACTGAATAATAATTGATGCAATTTAATTTTAATGTTGATATTTCAGATCTAGAAAATGGTATTAGCTCCACGTAATTTGAGAATTACAGATGCAGCTATAGTTATTTGGTGTCAGGCAAAAAATTCGTGCGGCATTAAGCTGCAAAATATTAAGAAGTGCACAGATGGTATAAAGTGTTCCGATTTTTTTGCTGTTATCACCATCACTACGAAGCCAAATACGACGATCAGCTCTACACATGTCATCTTTGGGAATTTCTAGGTAAGGAACTAGAGTAGTATTTAATAGTAGTAGGTAATGAACTAGTATAAATTGTTTTGAAATGGAGACTTAGCGGGTTGGCTATACAGGAAAAACGATTGCAACGAATCTGCGGAAAGAAAAATCTGGGACCGGTTTCATAAAAAATGAATCGCTATTCATTAGCAACATTGATGCATCATAGAAAATGGAGTATAACTGGGCGTTTACACATTAGTTCCAAATATTAGTGAATTTTTCAAGTCACTAATATTTACTAATCTTTGGGACTGATGAATGACTTCTACTTAACTAGACTTTTGCCTGTGTTAAGCGAAATCATTTGGTAGCCTACATCAGTGTTACTAATGAATTGCAGCGCTACTTTTATGAAACCGGGCCCTGGAGACGCCTACGGATCCCCTAATGTACCTTGAAAGTTGCCGCAATAGAAGGATTACTTATGCAGGTCTAGAAAATTGACAAAAACTGTATTTGTCGCCGTCAAAACGGATGATTTGTATACTAAAATTCAAAATCAAATGGGCAAGTTCAGAGCCATTGTTTACCAAATAGGGTTCTTTTATGTAATAAAAATTACGTACTTTATTTGCTGTACTACTTGACTACTAGATGCGCTTCTCATTCGCAATTTAAAATTGGCAAATACGTGATCTCCAGAAATATGTAGCTGAATTTCCCAACTGTGGTTTGATAATTTACACAGTGAGATTTAGTCAATGAGTGTTGGATTACGGTAATAAATGTGGGCGGAGCTTGCCAATGATTGGCTAGTTAACAAGGGACTGAAATTTGTTTTGTTGAGCCGACAAAAACAAAATTATCGCTAATAATATAGTAAACCTGGTTTATACCTGTCTCAAATACAGAATTTTTAGCGTGTAAAATCTTACTTTTAAATGTCCATACCACCAGATCAATACTAAAGGTTTATAAAGGCCTTTTTGAAGACCGAATGTTGAATTGGGGTAGTCGAGTGGTGGGTAGCATGCTTCAACAAATCATGGACAAAGAAAATGATATTGACGTCAAACTCGACAAAGTCCTTGCCCATCTAACGAGACCGCAAGGGTTCAGCGCTCCGGAAAGGGTTCTCGTTCAAATACCTTCAGTGCCTGACGTCACTGGCAGTGATTCAACAACCCTAGTGGCTACAGCTGATGCTAGCGTTGCATCATCTGGTCAACACAATGATCAGAATTTCGGGTTGACAGATGAAGTAATTTGGGATCTTATGCGAGACACACCGTCGCGGTCATATTTTGCTCTGAAACTGCTCCGAAAGCTCTTTACTGAAGAAGAAATGAAAGAAAAAAACTGTACTGGAACTAGAGGAAAAGGACAACTGGATTTGGTTCGCATACAAAAACTTAAAAATGTTGTCTTAAGTCGAATGCCGCCTACTGCCCACGAAAAAACTAATGAAATCTGGCAGAATTGTAAAGAACGGATTGACTCATATGTACGGCGCATTACCAAAAGACATGAGAACAAAGCGTCCCACGTTTCCGGAACAAATGCTAGTTGCGAAAATTAAGAGAAGTTGGAGTAGTAGACTTTTTAATCCTGTGGTTTCAGTGACACGCTACTTTTGTTTGCTAAGCTTTTGCAATGAACCTAATTGATACTATTAATATTTGCAAATAACATGTATATGATATACAGTATATCTATATTTAATTCAGTCTTAAAATGACATTAAAACGGTTCTTTTCAAAAATAAGCAAGTTTACAGGGAAATTACAGTCAAAAGTAAATATGAAGTATAAACTGAAAAATAAAATACAATCAAAATTGAATATTCAAAATACGTTAAAAGGCCTATGTTTCGTAAATGCCTTTGTGTGAGTAAAGAAACTGCCTAACGTCTTTATTTGTGTAACAGCAGACTGCATTATGTCCACAGAGTAATGCTAATATTTTTACGTAAAGTAATGGGTAGGTCTACGGTCACATAATGATAGACAACAGCTGACAATTGCTGAAACTTAATTACTGAGCCGCTTGTGTGTGTGCGCCCATAAGTGTGTGTGTGGTGTGTTTATGATTGGTGTGAGTAAAATTGCAAGTCAGGCAAGGTCATTGGCCATGTGTGTGTGTGTGTGTGTGTGTGTGTATGTATGTTTGTGTGAAGCAAATGACTAGGTAATAATAAACGCAAATGCCGCTGTTGCCATCTGAAAGAATAATAATAAAGAGCAGTGCAACAAGCCAAAACAAGAAACAAACTGATAGCCGCATATACGTATTAGCTAGGGTGCTCGTTTAGTACGAGCACCACAAACTTTTGGCTGCGCGTAACCTGCTTGTGAAAGTTTAGCTGCTCGAATTACGAGCAGCAGTCAAAGTGCTCGAATTGCGCGCGAGCACACCTCTTGAAACGAGCAGTGCTCGTGCTCGTACGAGCGTTTATATCTATCTTTGACCAGTACTGTACCTCCTAAACTTAGCCTATCTGTGGCTCTATTGGCCAGTGCGTTTGAATTAGAGTCAAAGTTTGTCCGAGCCGGGTTGATTGAAGTACTGTTGATATGTAATTTAAATAATGTCTGTCGGTTGCTATGTACCCCTCTGAACTTTAGATTGTCTGCAGTTAACAGTTATGTCCATATTGTGTAAATATTCAAAATTAGGTACACAGATAAAAACAAACGCACACTTTACACGCGACATATTGTGAAAGCGAATTGCGGAGCCTCTGACCAAAAAACAAATACCCAGTGACTAGTACTCACACACTCACTCACTATACTACAAGCCCAAACTTCAAACACAAAATCACAAAAATCACTTCACACAGTCAAGTCATAAACACAACTGATTAACGGACAAACCCAAATCTTAGACACAACAAAAACACCAGATTCATCTTTTTGATGCACTGAATATGTTGAAATATCGTGTAAGTTGACATTCACTGATGGAAATCAGCTAGTGAACTTGGCGAGTTGATCGGCGCAATTGGTGAGCAGTGAACTCCACCAACACGTATGATGCTCACAGTTACCGTCACGAAACTGGCAACTATATACACTTGCTTCGCGTCAGTATTTAGTCGGTGTCCACTGTTATTATTATTATGGCGCACTTGCAGTCATTTCACCCCATTTTACATACGACGGGGCGCAGTGCGGATTGTTAGCTTTAGTTCGGTTTGTACAGATTATTCTGAGTTAAATTCTTATCGTTAACTGTTCTTTACGCGGCGGCTGAGCCGCGTATATACTAGTGTGCAAAAGTTCGTTTGTCATGTATCTGCTTTCATAGTGTAAATTTACACTGTAAGGTTAGGTAGGTCTAAAAATGCATTATATGTGTGGGTGTTGTGCTCATTCTGCGTGTTGATCTACGCTTCTGTGTGCGTATGTAATAGACTGCATGTGTAATGACCTGTGTGCTTGCGTTGTGTGTTGGCTAGAAAGTATAAGTCCAGTTACACAGCTAGCCTCTGATTGCAGCAATTTTGTAACAAAACGTTTTGCAACAATGGTTCGTAGATCGCTTATCAGCGCGTCAGAACTAGGAAAATACAAACTTCACATGACGTTGGCAACCATGTCTTTTTGGTTGTGAATGTCATTGCGTGATGATTCATGATTTATAGACTCCTGCTATACATGTAGGTAGATATGAACATGATTTTACTTTTAGTCTTATGATTTTACTTTTAGTCTTACACAGCAGCAGCATATTTTGCATATTAGAATACATATGGTTTGCCAAAAAATTGTCAAACTTTACACTGGCTCTCTAACTGACCATCACTGCAGCTGTCAGATGACATTGACTCACATTTTTTGCCATTTATATGCGTAATCGTAGACCCCTAAAAGCTCAAAAAAATTGAAAGTGAAGGTCCACGCAAAGTATATATAAATAAATGTTAAAAATAGTTTTTTAAGCTGACTGCAGCTTCCGCAGGTATAATGTTAAACTGACATTACATGAATTTTTCTCATTGAAACGTTTTTAACCGTTAGTGCTCACCTAGTCACGCTTAGTTAAAAAAGTATAAAATTTAAAGTATTTGGTGCCGCGTTTTATATTCGAAGAATGTCCTCAGCAGTACAAGCAAGCATGTCACAACGAAATCTCTCAAAATTAACCGAACCTTACTCGCAAAACGTGCTTGTTTAATTCTTTTTCACGAAGCCTACAAATTAATCTCGTCTAGAGTTCCTTCGCGGGCAGGGCCTGCTAAAATATTAAAGTACGCAAAAATAGCCATGTTTTTTTGGGAAAAACAATGCAGTTTCAGACTTGGTTCGCGACACAGTAAAGCCTGCAATTTTTCTTAATGGATGACCTTTAATCTCGACAGAAAAGGCTGAGGCTGTAGAGCCAATTTTGTATCTCTAACCTACTTGTCCGTACTACCTAGCCTACGTTGAGTTCGCCACCCCCAGCACCGACCGTCTACTGTCTGGATGCCAAGTTTTTCATGTGTATACTGCAGAAACTGCATACGTAAACGGTTGACCTGCACGCTAGTTTGGAAAGGTTTATGGCAAATGCCCAGATAGACCAATTACCCCAGATGCGCAGTTTTATTCAGGTGTACAGAATTACACCCAGTAAGGCAGAAAGTCAGCAGGAAGTGACAGTGAACGTAGTTTGACAGTAAGCTACATGCCTATGTATCTATACACCTAACTAGGCTTGAAACTAGCGTACAATTCAGACGGAGGAACCCCCGTTCAGGGCACTCGGCAGTCGGCACTCGGCACTTGGCACTAGCCCTCAGCCGGTGTGCAGACTGCATAAGCACCACCATTTCCTCCACGTCACTGCCAGATCCCGAAGCCAATGCCCAATACCCACCTGAGAAGAACCTTGCCAGCGGTTTTTGCGCACGTTCCGTCCATGCCCTAAAAGAGCACAATGAGCGCTGCAGCTCAAAACGACCACACCAGTATTAACGTCGAGTGTATACTGACTGCACACAGAAAAAAATCTAATTTACATATTACTAATTCCTGTCTGCTCGTCACCCAATCAAAATTCGTCCAATTAAAAAAACCCGCCTACGTCTGGATGTTTATTGGATAAAAAGCACTTCTAATTTGCATATCGACTTGCATTGGATGATAACAATGCCAAATGTTGATTTGCAAACATTACAAAGTCTAGAACAGGGGGGTTTACATTGACGGAAGTAAGAAAGAATTGAGCAAACATATTTTGGCGAAAGTATTATGTCAATTCTAAGTAAACCTTTTTTGTTTATTTTCAGGTTCCGCAAATCATTACTTGTGATCTTTTTCAGAAGTTTTCAGGTTTCCATTTAAAGTTGAAACGGCACCCCCCACGCAGGAAAAATAGAGCAGGTGGTTTGGGGGCTAGGATTACACACAAATAATAGGCCAGCCTGCTGCACAAATTACGTATTTCTGTTCCTTCTCTATAACAATAGCAAAAAAAGATAACAAAGGTTCCTTCTCTAGAAGGAACAAAAACGAACAGAATGACTTAGCTGACCACTGGGATAACCGCCTATCGCTGAATCTGCAGAGTGCAAACCAGCACTTTACATACTGTTCGACCCGCTGGGCCAATGACGGTTTCAATGAGAATTGGTTCTGGCGAGTGATGGAGCAAGTGCAGCATGCGGGCATTCTACCAGCTCTAACGGACTACATTAGTATAATCCATGGTACTGCTACCACCACTGGTACGGGTACTAGTAATCCACCGTTATCGCTCTTACACTTATTAAAGATGGCGACCAAATTCTATTTCAACTTGAAACACAAAATTTCCTAAAGTAACGACAGTTGAAGACAATCATATATCATAGTTTATCTATAACACAGAAAACCAAAATGTTCAAAACATTGAGTTTTTTGTTAGTTGTACGCTGATTAAGCGTTATTTTGAACTAAAAATCCATTCATACGCGCTATAAAGGCCTTAACCGCGTGGTACAGGCAAGTTACGGTAACCGTGTAGCGCTGGCGCTACTGCTCGCTCGGGTATACTCTCCCAGTCCGGTGCGCAGATAGCTTTGGCCAGCCGAAATTGAAGACACAACTTGGTTTTAACAGTTTATTTCAAATATTCGTACGGCAAATACAGTAACATTAATGCGTAAATAACCACTAGCCAGACTAATTTATTGCAGTACTTAAAGTATCTACCAAATTTATCACATCCACGGAGTATATATCAATTTTATAAGGGAATGGGTGGGGGCGACCCCCCACCTTTCATCTGGCGCTGAGAGTAGCGTCGGACCTGGGATATACGGGGATTTGGGATAGGATTGGGGTTTCAACCCCTACAGGTACGCCGCTAGGTTATTGTGATTTGAATGTTAGGTTACGGGTAATCCTTAGACAACCCATGAGTTCATTTGAATAAGGTTTCGGGTTATCCTGAGAAAACCAAGGTTTGGTTGTTTGAGTGAGGTTACGGGTGATCCTTAGAAAACCCAGGGTTTCTTGTGAAGCGAGCGTACCTGAGCAACTGCGAGGACGCAGTTGGATTAAGCGGGGGGTAGATGTAACGCAATGGTCAGCGTAGTAGGCGGGTCTTGCAAATTGCAACGACAGCCGCGTAGTAAAGTGTTGGAATTTCAACTTGGGTTTATAAAGGCAGTTAGAAAAATTAGTCGCAGGCCGGGATAGTGTAGTGGTCAGCAAGAGCGTCTGCCATTACACGCCTGCCATATTCCGGAGCGTAGCAGAAGGCACAGGCTCGATTCCTGTCCTGGGCCCGGTTTCATAAAGAATTACTAATTACTAATTTCTAATAATTAGTAATTAGTGGTTTTTCCATTAGTTCTAATAATGAGCGTTTCATATAATTTTTTATCGCTCAATTATTAGTTATCAGATTCATTAGTACTAATTATTAGTACTAATGAATAAATAGCTCACATCGCAGCTGCGACGACCTCACGTTTTCGCTAGCAACTTTGGACTGCCATCACCATTTAGTGATTGCAATACATCATTTGAAAGCTCAGAGACCCCTCTTTTTAAATGTGTAATTTTCAAGAGGTTTCGGTAGAGGTTGAAGACGGTGAAAAAGATATCGTAATAGTTATGATTGTCAATGTAAAATAAGTTCGTTATATATATGTGCTTAAAAATGCCGTGTTGATATATTTTGGCAGATAAAACAGTGTTTATTCCTGTTGAGCCACAGCCCAACAGGTCTTTAATTTTGATTCTGGTATCTTAACACTGTTATAGCGTTAAAGTGTTAATGTGCGGAGTGTGTTTTACACCTGTTATACCGTAAAATGGCATTTGTCACCACTGAAGCGCCTTGTAGTTTGTACATTCACTGTGTAGGCCTGTTCACTGGACTTTTTCATAGATTTGAGAATTCAAAAGTCTGACAAAAATAATCCACGACGAATCGAACCTGCGGCCTTATGGTTGCGAATCTGCGATACTAACAACTCGACGACCCAAATCCATAGAAGTTATGTGTAGATAGTTTCAGTAACTAATGGAACTTCACTTAATAATAACTACCTGCAAATTGCTGAAGCTTTTGGCTGAAATTTTACATTATGTAGCTGCCCAACAGGTTTACGATGGCCTCTGGCCAATGTACTTAAAAGTTACTACTCGATGCTTACTGAATTATTTTGCCGAAAACTTTGCTTGTTGTTTTTTCATTCGTTGTTTGTTAGTCACTTCCATTAATGTGAGTTGCAGTTTTTCAGTACCCATCAAGAACAACTCGTCACATGCACTCCGACCTGTTGGGCCAGTCGGAACACTTTCACCAAGAGTACATAATAGCGTCTCACTCTTGCTTTCACTAGTAGCCAAAATTAAAATTTTATTCATTGCGTTCTGCTAAACTTTCAAAAGAGACATTTCGTTAAATTGAACATCGGCCACAACAGTTTGTGGTTGGCCCTGCGACATCCTAGGTTTCTGTTCCTTGTTTTTATTTTTCATAAAAACCTATGCGTTTGCATGTGGGTGCATTAGCAACTATTTATGCGAATACATATGTTGTTTTTGTTTTAAAATTACGGCAATAACTATGTCATAAAAAATGGTCTACCTTTTTTGCCCTGGATTTTCTATGAGTATATCAAATGTGAAAAAATAATGGAATTCAAGAACCGCAATTTTGACTTTCCGAACGTGGGCACCTCTACATGACGGTGCTCCACGTGGCACACTATGACACGACGCTTTCTATTCATTGTGTGAGCTTAGGTTTAAGTTTTAGCTAGGATCCTTATCCGTCAGCCTATTATGGATTACAAATATCCGATAAACTATGTCCAAGAATCCACAGCACGAGAAGCAATATGCATCCCTGCGCTCTTATTCCGGCGCAGCGGCCATCCCTGCTGCAGCTGTATTACGACCAATTACATACTCATTGAATGAAACTTCACCTCTCTTGAGGAGAAGATACTTTTTGACAAGCGCCAATATATGGTTTTTAGAGTAACTTACTCTCCTTATAAACATACCAAGCAAACACTATTGAGTGATTTTAACACTACTTAGTTGTATTGTAACCAAAAACTGGTCAAAACAAGCTCAAAACCTTCACTAATGAATCATTCATTGGTCGCAGATCACCTAATACTAATATATTAGTAATTAGCGACTAATGAACATTCATTAGTAATTTTATGAAACTGGAACGTTCATTAGTGCAAATAATTAGAAGCTAATGCACTAATGAATAATGAATAATAATTAGTCATTAGTTCATTAGTTATGCAACGCTAATATGGCAACTAATGAACTAATAATTAGTTATTAGTTGTATATTAGTACTAATATGTACTAATATACTTTTTATGAAACCGGGCCCTGGTCTTTTCTAGAAAAGGTATGGGGGCGACCCCCACCTTTCAACCGCACTTACCGCGCAGTAACAGGCCCATTACCGCATACCGCGAAAATGCGGTAACCGCGGTAACCGCATTACCGTGCCCACCCCTAATTTCAACCATAATCTGAAATTTAAATATGTGTTTTTACGTAGAAATTTTTTCACGCGGTTTTCAAATTTTCTGCCCAAGCCAGCTTGTCCGTCTTGTAGTTGACAGACAGCTTGGACCTCGGCCAGCAAGGCGAATGCGTATGCAAATTAGTGTTGAGTACTAGGCGAATCAGCATTCTTCAGCGTATACGTACAAGTACATTATAAGGCCAATCAGACGGCAATGGGTGGAGATTTTATAGTAAATTATGTAAATTAGTTTAGCCTGCAGTTGCGTAACGTTAAATATAACGTTAAATTTGGCTGTTTAGTATGTATATGCCTTCCCCAATGCCTGACCACATTGTACATACAAATCTAAACTCCTTTCAACGCACCGACAGAGATATCATTTACTCAACTAGATTTTCATTAATGTATTGACAATTGATATGTATGTACTTGGGGGTAGCGGAGCGGTTGACGCATGCAAAAAACTTCAGTAATATCACAACTTATTGAAGACTTAGCTGGTTCTCTGGCTTCCTGGCACCTAGCTCAATTCAGTTTCGTTCATTGTTTAGCAAAAATCAACTATGTAACCAGCAATTTGAGTGACCGCGTCTTAAAGAGCATCTCGTTGACTGAACAGTAACCTGCCCAACTTTGGAAATCAGCTGTCACTTTCAATTATCATCACATTCTAGGTCATTTTGCTTTATAAGTTTTATGCTATCACATGCAAATGTCTGTTAACATAGACCGTCTTTGGTTTTAGCCCAAGACGTTTTTACCTGCCACTCTTTTTTTGCTAAAAAACTGAGTTAGATCTGGTCCAATGCGTTTTCCACTTTTCATATTACTGGCTGGCTACCTACAGTCAGTTTCAAATGAAAATGCCTCTTGGCGTCCGAATTCCGACGCCAGACGCGTCGGATGACATCACCCGACGCATCGGATGACATCACCCGACGCATCGGATGACATCACCTGACGCGTCGGATGACATCACCTGACGCGTCGGATTGCATCATCCGACGCGTCGGGGGACATCATCTGACGCGTCCTGATTATATCACCCGACGCCAAGCTTGCTGGCCTCGCTAGGAAAAGTTTTATATCATCCGACGCTAAATGAAACTCGATAAAATTTAGATGCAAACATAGAAAAGGGGGGTCGGGAACGAGATTTGAAAACGACAGAAACAAATATGTAATTAAAAATACTTTTTTCACTTTGTTATTTCCTAACTTACCTAAGTAACTCAAACAAAAGGCAAATTACTTTCAAATCTGGAAAAAAATTATCTTTTTGAACTTTGTGTGTGAAGTATCCCCTATTTCTAATAGATGCCAACGATTGGGGAAGAGTCTGCCAGGTTACATAAGACTGTCTGGCTTACTGGCCAGAAAAATTTCAGTGTACATATATGCTGAGCTTTTCCTATGCTAAGCTTTTCCTATGCTATTTATTTTTAGTATCAATTTTTCAAGTCATTTTAAATAAATGTAAATTTTTTTTTTATGAAATTTAAAATTTTTATTAAAAATTTTTAATAAAATTAATTTGATAATTTTAAGTACACTCAAGTGCTTGAATTTTATTTTTGCCCACCTCCCATGCACTAAAAACCTCGGCCCTTTGACTGCAAGTTGCAACCCAATTCCAATATTGACCCAAAATGCTTGGTAAGAGTTTTGGGGTCGGATGACATCATCCGAGGAGTCGGATGACATCACCCGACGCGTCGGATGACATCACCCGACGCGTCTGATGACATCACCCGACGCGTCGGATGACGTCATCCGACGCGTCGGAAATTTTGGCGTCGGCCGACGCGTCGGAGGCATTTTCATTTGAAATGGACTGTATGTACCTAGTATATCCGTACCTCAGCCTAGCAGACTGAATTCCAGTTTTCGCCGGACAGTATATATTCGGTGGACTGCACCAAATTAGATTAACTTAAGTCTGAGCTGGAGCTAGTCTCCAGTTAAATTGATTTAGTTAAATCTCAGCTAAATCGCAGCTAAACTCCAGTTTTCAACTAAAATTTAAGCGTCAACTGCGCTAATCTTCACTGGTGCAGCGGACTTAAACCGATTTAAGAAATTTAAGCCTGAGCTAGATATAATATTAGCAAGAGTTGTGCAATGCTTTCGACAACTGACGTAATTAATTTGACTGTCACTAACATTTAACAAACAAACAGAATTACTTTGGCCGCAATAGCAACCACAGTCAAGCATTCGCCTTTGTTGCTGCATCAGCGTATTAATCTAGAGAGAATGGCGCAATAATAAGTTGACGCTCCTTTTAGGGCCCCACTTGTTCGTATTTGGCTTCACCTCAATGCTCCAACATTATTAATGTTTAATTATTTATTAATTCATAATAATTATTTCGTAACTTTAGGCTTCTAAAATACGACATTTGTTTTCCTTTTACTAAAAAATGCAGCAGTCATTTTTTATCATAAAAATAGGTACTTAAGTATAAATTAGTAAGGTAATTTGCGCCAAACCGAAGTATGTAATCAAATGGCAATCGACAAAAAATATTAGTTTACATAGTTACAAAATTCAATTCAACTTACTATTTTTAACAACCAAAATATACTTGACACTAAAATTGTTTTATAAGCGAACATACGTTTAGAACGCCTTTGTTTATCCATGACTTTATTCAGGGAACCTTTGCGCTGGTTTTTCAAAGTTTTTATTTCTTCTGGTCCTTCTAAAGCCAACTAAAACAAATGACAGCTTAAAAACCAACAATTACGAAGTCTTACTCCTTTAATCAAAAACTGGGTCAAAAAAACTTTAGGCAAAACCTGGGGCAGATAGTGAACAACCGAACAAAAACTACACAACATCATTCCAGAAAGTACGAGGGTTTAGGTATATACAGCACTTGCCTCGGCGCCTGAGCCAATTAGATTC
>JASANF010000526.1:0-52278 GCA_030248245.1 Trissonchulus sp. WLG1_4
TTCCGGTTCCACTCGTCATTTTTATAGTATAGTTACTAAGCACAATATTTTTTCAATAAGTGTCTACAATTTTGGATGTTCATCTCAGTAGTCTTAATATACATCAAATTTAATTCACTTCCAATTCAAACCAATTCCCTGCTAAGCTAAACTATTGTTATCAATTTGATCAGTCACACTTGTATATGGTCCGTTCTGTTTAACCGTGCACAGACCTAGGTGCAAGATTTAAACAAGCACGTTAAGGTTAAACTTATTTGAACTTTGTGAGTAAGGTTACACATTTTAGATAGATTGTTTTGTGACGTACTTGCAGTGCTGAGGATATTCTTAGAATATTCTTTGAATAAAAATCCTGCGGGATTCCTGTGGGGCGGCGCGGGGCAGCAAAATTAAATCCGCCTAGCGTTCAACTTTAATCTAGACACACATGCTCAAACAAACAGTGTTATTTGCTGACCTGTCAGCAGTTGAACACTAGAATAGATTTGTGTGCTCTTGTTACCCACGCAATATAGTATTTTCTCTTGATTCTCTTGATGCAATATAGCATATGCGCGGCGGCTGAGGCCGCCGCGTAAAAACAATACCACTTACCTACAGTCATATGGCAAGGCTCAACAAAGTATATTCATAATGATCGACGATCAAAGACAGTGACTAAAACTTGTACCAAATTTGTTATTCAACAAAATTTTGAATGGATAAACGTAATAAAAAGTCAGTTACTTTTAAAAACGGATTTCTAGATAATGAATATATAACAGGAAATAGGGAAGATACTCTTTCTTATCCTAGCTAATCGGCCTTTACGATGCTACGGCCGAAATAGCCATTTTACGCCTGGATTTCAGGGGGGTGCCCCCCTCGAATCAAGACACGTGTCTACCACCTTAAACGGTTAAAAAAGAGCGTTTAAACGTTTATACGGTTGAACAGGTAAGCATTTAAATGCCTTTAAACGTTTAAACCGTTAAACAAGAGCGTTTAAACGTTTAAACGGTTGAACAAGTACTCTTTTAAACGCGTATAAAACGTGCAAACAATTATACATGTAAGCGTTTAAACGTTTAAGGGGGTAGTGTCGCCAAAGCAGTTTTGCTCATATTTTGCAAAAAGAGAGCTTTTTGCGTTGAAATTGTACGTTCACTGAGAAACTAGTCCAATGCTATATTGTATTAAATAATAACTGCCAGACACTAGACTACCAATATCTACCAATATTTTCAACCAATCACAATTTGTAAGCCAGACATCACACAATAGAAACATAAAACTTCAAAAAATTAAGCCAGATATCAGATTGGCCAGCTTGTGACGTCCACATAACGTGTCCACGCACAATTTGTTGCCACAATTAAGAAAAAAAAACAAAGGTTCGTTTTTGTTTTGATTTTAAAATACGCGTCTAGATTTTTCACAATTTATCATTATTGCTATGAGTACTTCACAGTTTCCGCACAGTTTCACATTTCAAACAGGTATTACTCCGCAACCGCTCAAGCAATTTGCAATAAATTGTGTGTGCATAAACTAGAGTATAAGTGCTTTTACTTCGGGTAAAGAATCTAAACAAAAAGTTTTTTAATTGTGACGAAATTATCGAATGTGAATAGGTTTTCAAAACGTCATTTTTCCGACTTTGCGACTTCACTGCTAACTGTATGCTGCATCAATTTTGCTGAAACTTGGCAAAAATATTTGCCTTGAAACATATTTTCAGAATATATAAAGAACAATGACCTATCTTTCATTGAAAAAAGTTTTATAGTAGCGCAAATTCGACTGCTTTCGCGACACTACCCCTTAAAAACATAATTCAAGTTTTGAAATATCATACAATAATACAATGATATAAATCGGCATCAAAAGAAATGCCGCTATCGCGCAATTGAAAGTTGCATTTTAATTTCGGCCTAGAGGGAGCGCAGTAAAAAACTAGCATTATTGGCTTACAAAAAACAATTTTTAATAAATAATTACGCTAGTTATATTAAGTAATGTTTTCACAGCTTTAATTATAGAGCATGCACATTTTTGTTTAGTTGAGATAATTATAAAGAGTTATTCAGTAACTAAGCCCCCATAGACAAAAAATAAAGCACGTAAGCATGGCATAAGCCAAAGTTCCAGCTAAACGGAAAAAGCAGTATAAGGACCTGCCGCCGCTGCGGCGGCGGCAGGAAAAACGCCAATCTTGAAATTTTGCTAAAACATATGCTAACTAGCATTACCTAAGCTACATAAGAGTGAGTGTTGTAATATACTAGACTAGACAATGGTTTTCTCCACTTTGTCCCAGTTCTAGTTTGTCCCAGTAAATATAATTGGCTGATGCAGGTTAATTGCACGCAGATGAGAATTGATTACTTGGAAGAAAAGAAGTACTTTAAAGTGAGAATTACGAATAATGCACGTCACAAATATTCACTGTGTTCACCTGACACCTACCTATCGCTAACTGCTGTAACTTTACTAGATTTTTCACAATTTATCATTATTGCTATGAGTACTTCACAGTTTCCGC
Source organism: Trissonchulus sp. WLG1_4 (assembly GCA_030248245.1). NCBI lineage: Eukaryota > Metazoa > Nematoda > Enoplea > Enoplida > Ironidae > Trissonchulus > Trissonchulus sp. WLG1_4. The sequence goes on from JASANF010000526.1 coordinate 2,528, forward strand.
ACAGTTTCACATTTCAAACAGGTATTACTCCGCAACCGCTCAAGCAATTTGCAATAAATTGTGTGTGCATAAACTACAACATATGTCCTTTTAGTCTGCGTAAACAAACTAGACAAACAGATTAATAATTAATTATTAAAACAGAAATTATCGAATGTGAATAGGTTTTCAAAACGTCCTTTTCCCGACCTCACTGCTAACAGTATGCTGCATTAATATTGATGAAACTTGGCGAAAATACTTGCCTCGACATATATTTTTAAAATATATGAATAACGGTGTCTTATCATTCACTGAAAAAGTTTTACAGTCGCGCAAAATCGACTGCTTTCGCGACACTACCCCCCTTAAACGGACTAAACGTTAAACGGTTCGAAAACCGCGTTTTTTAAATTCGTAACCGTTTAAACGGTTTGAAACCGTTTAAACGTTTAAACGCGTTTAAACGGTTCAAACCGTTTAAACGTGCCCATGCCTAGACACGTCTTGATTCCAGGGGGGGACCCCCTTGAACCAGGGCGGTATCTTGATTTTAGGGGAGTGCCCCCCTCATTTCAGCACACTACCAGCTCATCATACAATTCATGCTGGTCGTCTGCTGAAACGAAGGGGGTACCCCCCTCAAATCAAAACACTTCCGGGATTTGAGGGGGGAAGTAATCCCCTGGAGTCATGTCTTGATTGAAGGGGAAGTAAAGGCGTAAAAGAAAGGAACCATTTCGGCCGGAGCATCGTTCAGGCTGATTGGGGAAGAGTGTCATACTCTTCCCCATTATGTACTTTTGGTAATAACTTATTTGCAACTGTTTGTTTAAACCAAAGAAAACCTTTTTGAAATGTTTCCAAAATACAGCAGCAGCTATACCAGGCTAGTTGGTTCAAAACAGTGTACCTAAATAAGGCTCTGTTAGCGGTCGCGGCTCAATTCAAAGATAGCCGTTGGCCAGCTATAGCCAAATCTCTTTAGTCAAACCTTGGTCATATAAAAATAGCCAGAATAGCCACAGTGAGCAATAGCCGCGACGGAACGATATATTCGGAAATATGCAGTGGCGCAGCGAAATTTCACGAGAATTAAATTCTAGATTTTGTGAGACGTGTTAAAACTAAAAATTGCCATTTTAACGCAATAGACTACACTTATTAGGAATGCGTTGAAAAACTAATGTTTAAAAATATTTTTTACCGAGGGCATGATCAAAATAACAGCTCAAAACATTGAAAACTACATAACTGTCGGGCCCGTGAGGGTCTGAAAGCTGAGAAATCGGCAACTTTTACAAAGTTATGACATTACAAACCGTAAATTTACTAAATATTGTATTTTTACTACAACAAAACACTAAAACTATGGAGTAAACAATGAATTACGCAAATCAATGGTACACAAGTAACTGGTATCTCTAATTTCTGCTAACACAAGTAACTAGTAAAATTGCTTTCAAGCAAGGCACACTATAGCAGAAAGTTGCTGGGGTCTGGGACGGCACTCGGCAGCCACCAGAAAAAAACTAGGGAGAACATTTTGAATTTTAGGCTTAATTTGGTCAATTAAAGACGTATCAGAAATATAAACTTAACGTTTACTGTCGAACAAAAAATTGAGTTTTCACAATTGAAAACTGCTATCGGTTCCAAAATTGCATCGGTTCCGGTTCCGGTTCCGGTTCTACTAACACCTTTGGTTCCGGTTCCGGTTCCGGTTCTAGTCGGTTCCTGTGGAACCGATCCGAACACTAGCACAAATCCTCTCTGGGTCATTTTGTTGCGGACGTTTCGCGCATATACCACACCTTTGACATAAACTACGACAACAAAAACTTATCGCTGATGCAGCTGCAACTGTTACACCTGTCGCAGCAGCAAGAGCGCATGAATACTCGAAGTGAATACTGAAGCACAGCAAAAAATAAAACTGAAGACTAATATTTAAATAAAATTTCGCGTATATGTTACAAAACAAAAACATCAGCTTGTGTCTTACCATCATAACAACAAGCAGCAAGTTCATGCAAAATTTATGGAGTTCTTATCCATGGCCACGACCAGCCTTGCGGTCTGCAGTGCTGCACCAATAGCAGTATTTTTTAGTGCAACTCATATTCGGTAGAATCTAAATCACTTAGAAGAAATTGCTTCAAAGGAAGTTAAACCTGTCGCTACCCACCTAATTCGGAAAGGTTTCATGGCCAGAGATGGAACCGGGTCACCGGGTCAGTTCGAATCACTTTTTGCTCCGGATCACCGGGTTATCGGGTCAAGGGTGCCGACCCGGTCCGAAACATACTTTTTCAAACAGCCAGAATTTTTTCGCACTTTTTCAGGTGATAGTTGCGTTTTTGACGTTTTGTGATTTTTATGTTTGTAAATTTTGTGCCTAAACTTTGTAAACTAACAGAACTCGAGTTATAAGTGTGTTCAATGCTGTGAACTTCAAGCTATTTTGTCACCAAATCGACGAATCGTTCAAAAACGTAAGACCGTTTAGATTGTGGCGTGATTATTTCGTAAGTTAGCCGGCTAAAAGGCCATATGGCTGTAAGTATGAATTGACTGTCCTGACCACCTGAGGAATACACGGTTTTGATTGGGTCTCATTTTATAAAACGTCTCATTTTATAAAATTTTAATCGGCCAAAATTTTGTCTGATTATGGAGCTGTCTCATTTTATAAAATGCCGTCTCATTTTATCAAACGGCGTCATACCCTTTGTGTGCAAGGTGACCAAAATTAGTGTTAACAATTATAGAGGCGAACAATGAACCTTATTGTTTTTAATAAACCCTAGTGACCTTTAGTACCTACAGTCACTGTAGATGTATGCTGATTTTAATACTCATTTATTTATACCAGTAAAGTAGTGTACTTACACTTTTCTTGTATTTTTTGTACTGGCTACAATCTGGGTGCAATCTCCCCCCCCCTGCCCAGACATCAATATTTCTAGTATTTGTGGCCAAGGGGGCGCCACACACGTAAACTTCAAAATCCTACCACATAAATAATTAAATGTTATCAACTGTTAGTTAAAGGCTCAACAACTGAAACAAATTCGTTTATTTTTCTTTTCTTATTTTTCTCTATATTTCTTTATATAAAATTTTATAATGCCGTAATTTAAAATGTAAAAATTAAAATACTGCCACCCCAATTTATGACAACTTACACTCTGGACTCTAAAATATAAACTATTGGGCTAGAGCGGACACGAATGTAATTAAGGGATTAATATTTGATAAAATGAGACGATATTTTATAAAATGAGACGTTTTATAAAATGAGACGGTCTGGCTTTGGAGAGGCTATTATTTTGGGTCTTATGAGACCCAACGACGGTTTTACCTTTTGAATATCTTTAGTAATTTACTTGGTTCTTTAGGACAAAGTTTGCCATTTTTGGTAACAAAGTACAAGTAACCAACTCTAAACTTTTCTGTCAAGTCGTAACATGCAAGAATAACACAATTTTACAATTAGCAATAACCCGTAAACGTGCATAAATCGATGACTAAAGCCCCAAAACATCTTTTAGATTTTTTTAAACTTTTTTGGCGAGTTAGTTTTATTAAAGACATAATATATTGAAAAATTTTTGGCAATTCACAACCAAAGGGATATTTGGCACAGAAATATGTATTTGGCACTTTTTTGATAGGTTTAGACCAAACTAGTAGTTTTAGTTTTTGACACAAAAGTGTCGCTCATTAATAAAATTTGATCAGTGCTTTAGAAATAATAACACATACTAAATGAAAACACCCAATTTGTCATTTTTGGGCCTACAGTAACCCAAGAAACCAACACCAAAACAAACAACAACAAAACTTGGCTGGCTGGCCGCCTGGGATAGCTTACACACAAAACACAATCACACACCACACTAGATTTACAAAGAAACACATACACACATTTGCCCAAGCGAATACACGTAAGACGTGTAATTCGCTAGGGAAAATCAAATGTAAGGTCCTGTCGCTACTGTGGTAGCGACAGGAAAACAAGCAGGCCCCAAAAGGGGGCAAGGTTCCTTCGCTGAGTAAAAATTCCGCTTATTTTACATAGGAGAATTCAGCTTCGCACTAATGTACTAGTGTACAGTTGATCTATTCAGTTCCAATGCTCATGTCGAACACATGCCATAATTGAAACTGCTTGCCAACTCGACGACGCTATCGCTTTCCTTGACAAAAAAATCTCATATCAAAACAGTTTTTGCTGACAAAAGCGGCGTAAATATTTTGCAAAAAATTCAACATATGAGGGTCGAACCCTCGCAGTACATATCAACAAATTCTGGACTAGCGCTTTTGACCACTCGACCACACTAGTTCGATATGTAACGATGTTCAGCTATGGCTATGTAGAAGGAAAGCAGAAGCCAGACACCAGACTAGACGATCACGTGATTAGCATGTGTATACAAAAGTTTTTTAAATCACAAAATTTTAGTAAAATGACAATTCAATATCTAGGCAAAAATGTTGTTGACAATTATTTCATTAAAAATAGTAAAAAACACCGGTTTTCAAAAAAAAGAGCAGTCGGTTCCCATACTGACTTTACGTGTTAATCATATACGCTAAACAACCTGTGGCTGCTACTTTTACACTATGCAGAGTTGATTTCAAAACAATAGTTCCTTCTCTAGAAGGAACAAAAATACCACTATAACATTGACCAAAATAAATTGTTTAACCTTAAACATTTAAGCTTTACAGTTTGCTTTATGGAAAGTTTAACCATAGTGTGAAACCGTTTAGCTTTTACTGCTTACAACTATTTTTCTGTTTACCAGGTTCATTAATCATCTATTTGGTTTTGTCATTTCATGTACTTCTGCTTTCAAATTTTCATAGATTTCTTTGGCTTTCTGTTTTATTCTAATCCATGCATCCGCTAGTCCTCGTTTGCCAATAATGTTTTCTTTCGAGACAGGTACGGCTGCTTCGACTGAATGCACAGCAGGCAACAATAAGTTTAGGATGCAGACGACAAGAAGGACTTTGCCAATACACCACATAACGACAGCCCTAAAAAACTCAAAACTAAAAACATAAAAAAGTACATACTAAGAGTAGAAGAGATGACAAAACGGAGGTGTATAGCAGAGATGAAACCGGGTCGCTTTCTGCTGACCCGGTGACCCGGTGACCCGGTAGACCCCCTGACCCGGTGACCCGGTGACCCGGTCTAATGCGAGGCTTAAGCTAGTGTTTGCTCGTTTCTAAATATAATCTCACAAAACGTCTGTGTTAATTTTAATGTAATTAAGTAACACAGAATAATGTTCTTAACATATTTCTATTATGTATTGTATAAGATAATTCTGTGGGCTTGCCCCCGATTTTACTTTTTATGGGTTTCCATAGTATTATAATCATAATTTTCTCAATTCTCAACGCTATTTCGGACAAATAAAATTTCCTGTAATTCATAATGCTGGAATACCTCGATTGCATACAAGAGTTAGGAGTCTAGTTTTGGCTAAGTTTAGTTGGCTAGTTTTAGTCTAAGAATTTGGCTGCACACGGTAAACAAAAGAACTGCTAGGTATGTACATATCAGCGTGGAATTGTACCGCCAAACTTCCGCTCATTATCCGGACGCTTTACTGTTTGAGCTAGCGGCTTCACGTTTTATTATGCTTTAATTGTTAAAGATACAGCATCGAAGCCAATTAGTAAGTTGATTTCACTAAACCTTTGATGTGGCATTCACTCTGTTAAAAATTTAAATTTTGGTTGTCAGTCAGTTTCAATTCATAGACGATCAAAAAGAAGCTAAAGTTGGCATTGCGATAAAACCGGGTCAGGATATCTGACCCGGTGACCCGGTCCAAATAGTGACCCGAACTGACCCGGTGACCCGGTGACCCGGTTTACATCTCTGGTGGATAGTGTCAACAAGTTTCTACGGATTTATGCCAAACATTAGGGTTGCAGTAAAAAGACTCAGTAGGCGCCCACCACCCCCCCCCCCCCCCCGCTGTTGGGTTTGTAGGGTTTTCCAGCCCTCGCCCCTATTAGTCAAAATTGCAGGCAATCACCCAACATGACTCCATTTTTGGCTCCTACTAGTTAGGCCTAAGCCTAAGCCTAAGAATATGCTTTAGCCTAAGCCTTAGCCTAGGCCTAAGTCGAAGCCCAAACCCAAGCCTAAGCCTAAAGAAGGAAAAAGTACAAATAATTTCAATATAATAGCCAATAGCACAAAATAGCACCTAAATACCGCAAATAGCACCCTCAGGTGCAATAAGAGCTATTTTTTAGCCTACGCTCTTATAACACTTGAATACGCTATAGTTTTGCTATATGCACTGTTTTTTTATATTGTCGACCAGAACACAAACCAAAATGTGAAAATACTTTTAAAATGCTTCTTATTTATTGAGAAATCGTTACACGCAGTCAAAAGTACAAAAATTGAAAAAAAAGTCAGCCAATAGCTCAAAATGGCACCTAAATAGCACAAATAGCAGCCTCAGTTGCTATAAACGCTACACAAGATTATCATCCCTATATAACACAAACACCAATAGGCCGACGTAGCTCAGCTGGTAGAGCGTTATGCTACAAAACTAGCAATGGGTGGTTCAAATCCCCCGTGGCTAGTTTTCTGTAGAAGTTTCACCCATGTTTAATAATAGCGCACATAAATAATAATAAATAAATAAATAAGAAATAGACTAATTTGTGATTTTATTCAACTTTCAATCGAATTCAGCAAATAAGTCAGCAGCATGAACGATTTTCGAGGTTTTGCAAATAGCCGTAATTGAAAATTAAAACAATTTTATTGCGTTCTGTGCAAAAAAATTGCACAAGAAGCAATTTTCAGAAGCATCAGACTCAATTATAGGCAGTGTGAATACGAAACTAATTTTTCGGCATTCGATTACAAATTCCTGGTACGTTATTTTTTTACAAACCTTTGCACAATAATATCCTTAAACTTTGTGCAGTTGAACAATTGTGTATTTTTCATAAATAAAGTCTAGAACATTTTTTATGTGATTTTTATTGCTCAGAGCTTGACTTCAAAAACACATAATGGCCATTTTTATTCAAACCCGACTAGATTGTTGAAAACAAAATAACGTTCAAGTAGAAAAGCACAATAGAGCCAACTTTTGATATACAAAGTATGACTGTGCGCAAAGTTTAAGCAGAGTTATCGTTTGCCAAAAACTTACACACACGTGCTCAGGGAGTCACGTGACACTAGCCGTCAGTGTTTTTCTAAAGGCCAATGCTCAAGGTTAACTTATGCCAACTTTTTTCTCAGGCTTGCACTCCCCAATTCCTGGAGCGCCCTCTTAAGCGGAAAAAATTCAGTTTTTCGGTTATTAAATAAAAATTAGTCTGTTTGTAATTTTGAGCCTTTTGCCATAATTTGATACAAAACATGCAATATCTTTTATGGTTATGTCTGACCAAGTACATCTGTTTTTATTTAATTTGGCAATTTTTAACAAATGTCTCAAAAGTTTTCCGTAAAAAGGCTATGTTAAACCACGAGCTACGGGGCTCTTGGAATTTAGGCCTGAAGGCGATGGACACGAGGGCAGAAGTGACCGTGCGCCCGAGCCCAAGTAGAACGTGGCTTAACGGTTGAAAACCGCAACAAACAGCCTAATAGCTCAGTTTCCGGCCCTCACTCAGGTCCGGGGCTCACGCGACGAATTCCCTAAATAGCTGCAAAGCCCTACAATCACCCAACACGCAACAAAATTGAAGACAACACAAAAACTTAAAATTTATAAATATTTATTGGAGGCCGAAAAACAAATATAACAAATATGAAAAAAAACGAATAAAAACCTGGCTCAGAAGCTGGTCCTAGCTTAGGGGAGCCTATTCCTACTCTAATCGGTGCATGACGTCCTAACTACTTAACCCCGTTTCAAAACCGCCAGCACCACCCCCCGTTTCTGTCGTCATCACCAGCTCACACTGAATATAAGCCAGACACACGATAGAGATATATATATTTTTGGAAGCAACCGATCAGACTAAGAATACGCTCCCCCTTAAAATCTCAATTCAAAAACTGTGAAAGAGCTTAAATTTTTTAATAAAAGGCTGAATTTGGGGCTCTATGATGTGAATAACTTCATGGTTTAAAGGCGTATATTCATATTCACATTTCTTGTGTTGAGTCACAATTTTACTACGCTGTGAGCCAAACAGCGAGCCAGAGAAACTGCTGACAGCCTTTCTAGTAATTTCTGAACTCAAAGGCGCTACACGGAGCGCTGCAAAGTCTCGAAAACTGCCAAATGTAAATATGAATAAACGCGTGTCTTGGCTGAAATTTGCGATTGTAAAATGTAAATAGAAGTAAATTTTGAAGATATATGTGTCTGTACGAGTGCGAGAAAACCTGCCTAGACCAGGGGGTAACCCTGAAATCACAACAGGTGCCTTCCTGCGCGGGCACGACGCCTCGGCGTGTCTAGCGCACGTCAACGGGTACCTCCTGGTTGAGGCACGTTTTCTCGCACTCCCTATGCCCAAATTCAACTACTGAAGAATTTTGAAGAATTTTTAAACCCACTGTTTATACATACAATTTATAAATACGAATTTAACAATCTTTCCTGAAAATACACAAATGCAATTAGTTACACGCAAACAAATACAAAACACACGATGGCGATCGCCAGTTACCCGTTAAAATACTCTTGCTTTAAGCTCAGAATTTTTGAGGTTCCATCACATTAAAACCCAAAGAAAATCGAAATTGCATATAACTCTCAACGTGAAAACATATTCCCAAATTTAAATCTCCCTACGCCCCCCTCCTGGGCGTGCAACAAACTCCGCCATGAGCATCGCTGGTCGCCAATTATAGCAGGGACGCGACATGTCTGGCCAGGTCCAACCACTCCGATGGAATTCTCGCATCACTGGCATTCGGAAATTTTGATTCAGCAGCGGAACTCCCCTGTCGAAGACCTCGATCTTCGGTGGCCTAAAAGCAAATAGCAAATTCCCTGCTCTGGTTGCTTGGGACGGGTGTGTCGTCTTGACCGACTTCTGCACCAACAGGTCCCGGAACAGCATTTCCTCTGGGTTCGTTCTCTGCAATCAGCTCCAGCAAGATCTTATACAGGAACCAGATCGACGATGGCATACTTCATGCTGGTTGGGTTCGGCACTGGCGTAAACTGAGGCCTGCCTTCCCGGAACATATCTTCCATCGCAAAGAATCGCAGGAATCCAGGCCGACCCTCGCTTTCACTGCAGGTCTGGTACTGCTATGCCGGCCTGTCCTCAAACGGTTGGAGTTTCCGCTGGGTGCCCACATAATTCCACAGCTGACTGAACGTCACGATCAATGTTGCGGCGTCAATGTTGAACCCTCTGGCCAACCTGACCACGTCATTTTCCCCGCCAAACGTGACCAGCGCTGCTCTCGGCGACACAAAGATGGCTGTCAGCAACTTTTTCAATTTCGCAAAGTCCTGACTTTCGAAACAGATGAGCATGGGCAGTATAATGAAAATTTCGGGCTTTTCAAACCCGAACTGCACATCCGGTGGGAATGCCAACTGGATGGTAGCCACGCTGGCTTCCGGCTGAATCCCCATGCATGGGACTGCACATCCCTCCAGGTCAAACACCACGAAGGGGCAGTTGTCCAGTCTGTGCAAGACTTTATGTTCGAACAACAGCCACATATCTAAGTCATAGATAACATGCACCTCGACATCCCGGATATTGAAAAGCAAATTGAATTTACTTACCGATCTGATCCGTTCTATGGCTGCTCGCAGCTGAGATTCGTCCTGCGGATTTGCCAGCACGTATGTTGGCAACGTATGTTGGCACGTATGTTGGTTCTCTCTTGGACCTTTCGGCTTTTTCTGAATTTTGATCGGCGGTGGTTCCACTGGCCATTCACTGGTGCTCGGTTGTTCTGGGTCCATTCTGTCCGATGATGGTGAAATTTGCGATCACAAAGAATAAATGGAAATGATATTTTTTAAATTAGTAACAAAAGGACAAATGTATGCAAACAGAAAGGATAAATGTGTGACGGAAGAACAGATAAGAAGGTATCATCCTAAAAATCAGGCGGAAATTGTGGTGTGCGTCAAAATTGGGTGTGGTCTACAATTTGTTCTAGGTCTACCTAGATACTCTAGCTATCTCACTAGTGGAACTAGTCAATCTCTAGTCTAGTGACTAATCTAATTCCCTATCAAACTTGATTCTTTGTTCCGCTGGCTCCGGCTACTCCTTGTGCGGCTTGGAATCCTTGCTGCACATCGCCGCCTCGGCCAACAATTCACTGGAACACTTAGTTCCTGAAACACACGTAAGAATTGTAGATTTTATACACGCACTCGAATACCACATCACGCCTGATTTCTAGTTGTGCTGTTACGACGGTGAAAAACAAAAAGGTCCGAGTCCGAGTCCGAGTTAAAACATTTAACAGATATTATATGTGATTGTGCATACAGAGGTTAAATATGTGCATCTAATGGTGACACTACTCGCAGAAGTGCTTGCGACTTTCCTTCCTACCTACGCTAACTGCTCGAAAACAGACTACGGTGCAACTCCTACTCCTAACTCGTATGTATATAATGACCTTATCCACTGATGGCCCTACTTCCTGACTCACTGGCGTTCCCTATTCTAATAACCATATCCCTACCATTTTAATAAACTCATACCCTTAATTTATTTATTTTTCACCCGATTATTTCTTTGACGCGTTTTTATATTTTTTTGAACATAATCGAAACAAACTAAATGAACAGAAATATCGTAAAATAATATTCAAAATAAACGAGATCATAGAAGAAATGAAATAAATCAACTAAAAATTACATATACAATTTAGTTACAGCTGCTATTTCCTTATTACTACCCATTCCCTATATATATTTTGTTAGTATGATACATGCATGTGATTTTAGTTTGTGGTTATTCTTGGTCAACGCACTCTGGGCCATAGTAGGGCTTCAAGCGCTGAATACTAACACGTTCGACTTTTGCGCCTGGTACCCCATGTCGTACTACTTCATAGACGTTATCCGACAATTTTGCCACTATTCTATAGGGGCCTTCCCACTGCTCTAGATGTTCGTGCTTTTGCCTTGTTGAGACTGGGCTATTTGCGGTGTTTTTCAGAACGAAAGGATTAGCTGGATATTGTGACGGTTTGGCGCATTGATCGTAACGTGCTTCGTATTTTCGATGTGTTAGTTGATGGTCCCGTGCCATGCGATGTGCGATTCTTTGCGTTTCCTGCAAGATTTCCGTGTAGTGGGGTACCGGATCACCCACCAGCGGTTTTAATAATTGAGACATCACATCAAGTCGTCGGACCATATAAAACACCATATTCCTCAGTGCAGAGTGGAGCGTACCGCAGCATTTCTTAAGACGTTTCACAGTCCGTTCAAGATTTTGAACCCTCAGGTCACTTGTCTCACCGTGGGATGTGAGATCTGTTAGAACATTTGATGAAAGGCCCGCAGAGGGTTGAATAGTATTAACCTCATAGTCGTAAACAGTCGACATAAGAAATCCCGAAATCTCTTCCTCACCCTCAGACTCATCCTCTATCTCCTCCTCACCTTCCTCTAATTTCCCTGCAAATCTCTCAGCTAACTTATTTGCCTCTTGAATCCACTGCGGAATTACGACATTTATTTGATCTTGTTCGTTTTTCATACTGTTTACTTGTTGTTCATTGTTCGTGTTTTGCATGGTGTTGTTTGCTTGCTGTGCAGGGTAGTATATATATTGTGGCGGATAAATGGCTGGGTTAACGGGCCATTGCTGCGGCATGTATTGTGTTTGTGTGAGCGTATTTCCGCCGTTGCTAATGTAGTGAATTTGATTTCGATTTGGTGTTTGTCGCATGCTGTTATTATTGTTAGTCATGCTGTTATTATAGGAAAAACTGTTCTGTCTTTGAGGTCGAGGTGATGAAAATCGTGGAGCAGAGAAACGAGAATCGTTTCTAGAAAAACTGTTACGTACCTGAGATCTGGCACTACTCATTCCGTACGGGCCGTACGGATTCGGGCGTCGGCTATCGTAGCCCCGCCAATTTGGCTGTTGCCGAGGGCTTCGGCATTCGCGACTGATGTGCCCCAATCTTTGACAATTGAAGCATCTTTGCGGCTCTCTGCCACGATAGCCCACGCCCGCATTCGCAAAATTCGTACGTACAGGGGATCGCTCCCCACTCCGGCCTAACGCCGCACCTTGCATCTGACCAGGCCCCTCTCTACCTCTGCTATTTCTAATTTCAATACGTAGGTCTTGGATGGCCTGCCACAGTTTTGCTTCATTGGACTCATTTTCTTGCCGTTTTGGCGTGAACAGCGTTCTGCTGGTGTTTGGGCGCTCGGGTCTACTAGATGTTTGACCCTGTGGTTTTGCATCCCGCCAGTTCCCCGATTTTTGATTGGGCTGTTGATTGCCCACTGCTTGAACCCAGTCTGTATTACCCATGGGGGATACTAAATCCAGCAAATTCACTACCTTTGACAAAGGTGGGGGTCCCTCACAGTAAATGGGAGCCAGCACTTTTTGCACATCTGGGATAACCCCGCTGAAAATTTGTTGTGCTACATTGGCATCCCTCTCATTATCTTTAGCATCTCTTAAGCAGCAGCAGCAGCACAGCAGCAGCAGCAGCAGCAGCAACAACCACAAGCAGTTACAGGAAATTTTCAGCTAAGGCGTTAATTTCATACCATTACATTTATACAACTACTATAACCTTGAAGTTGATCTGGTTTTTCTTTGTTGGCATTACATCTACATCTAGTAACACTATCTCGTTAATTCTCGTTATAAAGCATCAAAGTCCTTTTGCCCTGGCGTCTGTTTGGGAATACAAACCCTCACTTTTGAAAAGTATGAGGGTTTGTATTCCCAAACAGACGCCAAATACTACTGTCCGAGGATCGAACCCGGGATCTATCGCATTCTGAGCGAGAATCAATCCACTAGACTAACGAGCCCCACGATTCAGAATTTGAAATTAGGCATGACATAATCCAATGTCAGTTAGTACCTATACAAAATTATCAGCGTATGAACATTAACTATAAGTAAAACAATATTTCATCGCATTTTGCAATCATAAACGTAAAAAATGAATTACTATCGTAGAGTAATAAAATGAGTGCAAAAGCTTTACGTATTTTGAAGTACTTTACGTAAGTCATTTTGAAGTTGTGCAAATAACAAGAGTTTCAGAGTCAATCCTTCTAAGCCCGGTTGGCTCAGATAGTAGATCGTCTTGTATCTACTGAGCATCTGACTACAAATCAGAAGGTCGGTCGTTCGAACCACCTCGGGCTCTTTGTTTTGATTTCGCGATGTCCAGCGTTCTGTCTTGCGGAATTGCATTTGCACAGTGAGACCGACCTACCTACCTAACCAATGTAATTTAACGTAGGAAAATCGACCTACCAGAAATTACATAGGATTTCAGAAATCAGAATATAGTATATACGCGGCCCCTGAGGGGGCCGCGTGCCCGCGTAACAAGTAGGCCCCAAAAGGGCAAAGTTCCTTCCCCGGTGTCTACCGTTCAGGTTTAAATAAATTGGTTCTATCTATTCCATACTTACTGTAAGCTACACTGCGTACCTTACTCTACTTTATACCTAGCTTATTTTTATCTAAGATCTAACCTATGTAGTATGTACGTAGTTACGTACAAAAAACGGTGCTGCAGGATGTTAAGCATCCCGCTGCATCAAGCCATTAGGCTCAAAAGTTACGCTTTGATCTGAGCTGAGCACATCAGCTCTAAGAAGCGATAAACAGTGACTTCCAGCGGCACTTAAATACTGCTGCTGAAACATTACGGTGCCGAGGCTGCAAAATTCTGTCACTATTGTTACAGCATATTGATTGATTACGTACGCGCATATACGCAGACAAAAATAAAGCAGCCAGCACCCAGCTGAATTTACACGCAAAACATACAGGCGATGAAACGTGTGCACCAGTGTTTTGCACTGCATCATCTATGAATCAAAACAATAGTTCCTTCTCTAGAAGGAACAAAAAACTTAGCCAAACTGCAAAAACTCTTGTGCAGGTCATCCTAAATTCCTAAAGCCCGGTTCATACTTGTCCTTATTCTTGACCTACACTGTCGTCCGAGTCCCTAAGTAAATTCCAGGAAAAATGCTTGACCAAATGTGGCAATTTGTTGCATGAAAAATGTTGCAGTCCAGGCTACTGCGTATACAGAAAAGTACCCGTAAGCATTCTGTGAATTATACTTCACAGCAGCTGATCAAAATTTGTTCTTGTCATATGTGTCCTTAAGGACAAGTATGAACCGGGCTTGAGTGGTCACTTTTGTCTTGCAAATTACAATTCACTACAGTATGTAATATTTGTGGTGAGCTAAAGTCTGACCAGGGCTAAGATGCACAAAAGTTAATCAGGACTCAATTGTCAGTTATCACTGTAGTGTTGCACGAAATTTATCAAAAATTTGCGATAACTTCGAAACTTCGAGTTCAAAGCATCTTATGTAAGTGATAACTATCCGTAAAGTTTGTGCAGCACAATTTACTGATAACTGATAACTAGTGTTTTGTGCAACTAGCCGCAGAAATTGCTGAACCCTGAAACAAAACATGTGGCGTGAATTTTGTGACTCTTCGCTGTGCTAGGGTTATCGCTCGCGATTCGTTCATAGCGTTAAGAAGTCGCGTACTCGCGTGTTTGTTTGTCTCAGCTCAGGGCCCAGCATTTTTACGCGGCCCCCTCAGGGGCCGCGTATATACTATATTCAGAATCTCTAAATCCTATGTATTTTTGGGTAGGTCAAATTTCCAGTGTTAATTAACACTGGAAGGGCAGGTAGGTCGATCAGCTACCAATGCCTGACTGCCTGCAGTCCGGAAAAGTGGTACATATGATAATTTACAAAAAGTGACGGCCGGAGTGGTCTCGAACCACCTACCTTTCGATTAAGAGTCGGACGCTCTACCAACTGAGCTAAGCCGGCCGTTGAGACGCAGTGGTTGTAATGCACTGTCTTCCGAAACGTAAACTGTGAAGCGACTCAGCAAGCAGTATCGCCAGTTCATCTCGAACAAGAACGGGGCTTTAGTTAACAAGCTCGTCTGCTCAGTAAGAAATGTACCTCCTGATTGAGTACTGATCATGACCTTGGAGTGTCTATATTCCGCAGGAAATATTGAACGCGGCCATAACCGCGAATTGGAGCAACGTTTTGGCGACGAGTAAAACATTTAGAAGATTGTCATTTTTGGACGAAAGGCTCTGGCTTCTATTCAGTTCTACAGTGTCTGTAGTAGCCAGTGCGTAGGGGGTTCCGCCCGGTTTTGGCTAACGGCTAGTTATGAATAAGTCGAAATTCATTGGGTAAGATAATTGGTCATGAGGGGAGTTGAGCCATTGTTGAGCAGCCAAAATATAGCATGACATGTGGACAACCAATGAGCGAAGTGACAAGTAAATCACGTGCTCACAGCAGAGTTTATTGCCTATAGGGGGTTCCGCCCGGTTATGAATACATCCCATTTTTGAATAGAGGGGCTAGTACCAATTATGAATACTTGGCATCCTAGTTATGGCTAACTCTTGCGCCAATTATGGCTAATAGGAAAATTGCTTAGTTTTGGGTGTGAAATTGCACATGGAACTCTCTACATCGTCAATTTTAACATTTTATAGGTGAGTAACGATAATTAATAGGATCTTATACAACCTGGGTCCAGCTAAATTTTTATTAAAACCTAAATTTGTTTAATAAAATTATTTCGATTAAAATACCTTGGGTGATCAATAGTGTTGTTCTGGTATACCATAACTAAAGCTAGGTAGGTAGTTACAAAAACTAATTTGCAGCAGTCATACCAAAACCATAACTAAAACTAAAACTGAAATCTGCCGTCGTACCAATACCGTAACTAAAACGCAACTAAAACTTAACTGTAACATTGACTTATTACCTAAACTACATATAACCTAACTAATAATTAGTACGCTTGTGCCAAAAATATTACTCAAAACTACTGTCAACGGAGTTTAGGGCAAATGCGTGCCAAACTAGTTGTGGTATAACGGTCACTTACCAAGCGAATTAATTTGTGTCAATAAATACCTTATATTAAAAAGTCAACAAAAAACATTTTTATATAGATCCTGAGTTAGAAGAAAAGATGTTTCAAATTTAACTAGTTGAAATTTCACATGTAAGTTATAGTTATGTTGAAATATTATGTACATGTACACGGGTTCTCAGTCTAGGGTAGGTTTTTTTCCCATGATTTTTTAAAATTTTAGGGGGGGGGGCAGTCTCGACATTTCGCGAACGTTAATTCACTTATAATTTCAATGAGTCAAGTGATACGGACTGAAAATTTAAAACAAATTGTTACGAGTTTCAAAGTTTTTTAGCTTGATACAAAAGTACATCATAGGTAGAGCAGGGAGCAGGAAAGTTTCGACCCGCGACCCAACCCAACCCCCGGCTTGATAATCGCGGGTAGCCCACAACACAACCCGCGACTCACTTTGACCCACCTTTTCAAGATAACATAAGCTAATGATTGGATATGCGTATATATTACTTTGAGCTAATGCCAAACTCTCCACAGCGTACTTTTCCACAAATTTTCACAGTGTACATCTGTTGCTGTTCACATTGCTTTGCTACTGTAACCGATGGGCACTATTACGCAGTACCCAAAATTCTGAAAAAAATTGAAATCCTAAGTGTTAATTTTTAGGTTTCGAGGGTCAAAAAAAAGTATACCGACGCACGCAACTTAAAGTGGGTACCCGCGGGTTGACCCACGGCTCAAATTTCTCGACCCATCCCAACCCAACCCAACCCTCGGCTAACAAGTAACGACTGGGTAGAGTACGACACTTTTTCTAATATGCTCTAGTGGCTGTGTCCAATGCGGAGCGCAAAATAGCTCCTTTATGTACGGGTCTGAGGGGCAGACACTATAAGTGGACTACGGTCTCAGAAAATCGACGAAGTCTGTAACGGATTAGGCAATAATTCGTGATGAAAATATGTGCTAATCATATGAAAACGTACATGCAACCATTGTTTCATAGAGTCACTTTTGTGAAATCCACCCTATAGTTTAGTTTCCTAACGTAGGTAAACTGACGCACTGACATCTTGCATAGTGAAAAATATAATGTACAATACTATTAAAATAGGAACTTATATTAACCTTAACTATTTTCATCAGATGAGCACTGAGCAGCTTAACTAGAAAACATTATGTACCTACTGTAGGTATTAATAATAATAATTTTATTTAAAGTCGACAATACACGAGCATGGCTCATTTACGTACTCGACTAAGATTATGTTAAATTATTATGATTGGTATTCACTACACTCACAGTCACAGTTTCACTTATAATTAAGCGCTGGCCGTGTTATATGCTCAAATAAATAAGTGAAACCTAATTTACAACAATTATTCTATTGAGAGTACACAAATAAGCATGTACTCTTGATGCTAGCCATAATTGGCAGGCCTTAGTCATATCTAGGCATCTTAAGTTGACGAAGAGTTTTAATTGGCCACACCCCACTTTTGGCACTGCTTTCAGTTTCTCCAAAATTCTAAATAAAGAGTTGAATGATTTGATAATCTATAACTATGGGCAAACTGTTCGGAAAATACTGATTTTAAAAATATAAATTTTTTGTAAAAGTGCTTACCTGGTAAATATATCTAGCTCCCTGAAATTAGCAAAGTGACACAATTTTTTAGTCAGATTTTAGAAAAATTTGACTTGCTTGTACATATGTATGTAATGCACTGAAGCCTCAGAACTGTAAACCTACTAATGAAATTCAGTAAACGAAATTTAATTGAATATAGTCAATAGTCAATTATATATAGTTTATTAAAGTAAAGATATTACGCTAGCTGCAGTAAAGATATTACGCTAGCTGCAGACTGGCCAGTTTAACTAGTCACCGATCTTGTTCAAGATGAACTGTAGTGGCAACAGATAATAAAAACATAGAGGTATGTGCCCAGCCAGGGTCGTTGGTTGAATGTTGTAAAATTCATAGGTACGTTGAATTCTTTTTAAGTTTAGTTTATGTAAAGCTCTTTTTCTTTTTTTGTGTTTTTAATAGAGACTGCTTAGTGCTTGCTGAGTCGCTTCAGAGTTTACCTTTTAGTAGACTCTGCATTACATCTACTTCTTCTCAACGGCCGGCTTAGCTCAGTTGGTAGAGCGTCCGACTCTTAATCGGAAGGTAGGTGGTTCGAGCCCACTCCGGCAGTCACTTTTTGAAAATTCCATACAGCTCTTCTGTACTGATGGCAGTCAAGCACTACAGAATACGATGGCTGATCGACCTACCTGCCTTTCCAGTGTTAAATAACCTACCTACCCAAAATTACATAGGAAATCGAGAATCTAAATATAGTATATACGCGGCCCCTGAGGGGGCCGCGTAAAAACTGGCCAGTCGGCAGGTAACATAATATCTTTAATAAATTATATGTAGTTATTATATTCGATGAAATTTAGTTTACTCAAATTTCTTAGTAGGTTTACACTTTTCTTCAGTGCAATACATACGCACTGGCCACTACAGTCCATACAAACAGACCTAAACAGAAACAAGAGCTAGCCTTTCGTCCAAAAATGACTTTTTCTGTTTCATGTTTTTAGTTTAGTTTTACTTAGTCCGTTTTTCTTTTCATGTTTCACTCTTGGCCATAACCTTGCTCTAATGCGCGGTTATGGTCGCGTATAATATTTCCTGCGGAATATAGACACTCCAAGGTCATCATCAGTACTCAATCAGGAGGTACACTTCTTACTCAGCAGACGAGCTTGTTGTGTCAGTCTTTAGAATTACGTTTAAAGGGTTGATTCATACATACTTCACAGTTCACACAGTGAGGTATGATGTCTGTTTCGAGAAACATTACTAAACAATCACGATACAGATTTGAAACATTAATTAAACATATGCACAATTACGCATAAAAGACACATACTCTTTTCATTTTTGACATCTAGACATAGCGCGAGTTGAACTTGTTTTCTGCAAGTGACTGGTTAAGCTTTAAGCTGACGGTGTCACTTTGAAAAATGAACTCTTAGTCGGTAAGCAGAGGCAGCCGAAATGTGAAAACTCTGAAACAAAGCCAAAGCCCGTGGGAATTGATGCAGTGACAAAGAAAACCGGAAAATGGCCTTAAACAGACCCGTTTTGTTTTTCTGTAATATTCTGCCATTAGAATCCGGCTTTCGCTTGTCACCAACACCCCAAAACCTTAAGCTAATTCGGTGTCCAAGGTTAGCTTAGTTGCCCAAATTTTGTCAGAGCCAAAACATCAATAGCTGTCGGAAGCAGACTATCAATCAACGAGTTTCTCATCCACGAGAAGCCGTAAATCGTCGTGTCAGCATTGTGATAGCAGCACAACAGAGTTTGATATTTACGAATTTTGTGTTTCCAGAACGAAAGCTATGCTTACGGTGCGAAGTGACCCTTGAGCTCTGACCAAAACCGTTTAACTTCAGACCTTTAACTAATGTTCATTTTGTTACAAGAGCCACTAACCACTGGGTAGTTTCTATTTATATACTCATTTTGTGTTACCAGAACGAAAGCTATGCTTCATACCATTCAAGCGACGTTTAAATAGCGTAACGCCTTCTAATTTTTGGCGTGGATCACGTGACTTGTGAAGCGCGGTAGTGGTTGTGACTGTGTTGGATGCCCAACATCCGCTATGTGCTGACGTGCCGTGCCAAGCCAAGCTGGGGCAACTTCATTTGCATATGCGTGTTCTTTGGCTTGTTCCTTCTGCTGATGGGATTCTTCTTGGCCTTTATTGGCGGCACACAGCATGTCAAACCCCCATACCGGTTCATTGGGCCAGGAATATCAGGTGCGTGCGTACGGACATACGACTGTAAGTATGAATCGACGACCAAGACAGTCCACTTTTGAGTTTCCACGGATTAATTTTCGCAGAAGTCCACTTTTGATTTGAGTTTTGCGAGCGTAGGTAATGTAGGCACAATTTCTCTCAAGTTTTCACATCCGGTTAGGCAGAACTGGAATCGGCACCAGTGAAATATACATACACCATTTTAAGTTACACCTACAGTACCTAGTACCTACTTCTTCACGAAGTCAAATATTTTTTTGCTCACCGCGAAATTAAACGTGGTGAGGTAGGTAGTTACTGATGTTACCTAATTTAACTCCGATACCGGAAAAAATAATTGTAATTTTTAGGCGGTGGTCTGCTGCTGTGCTGTTGTGGCCTTTGCAGCTGGTTCCACATTCGCCGCCAATACCGCAAAGAAAAACGTGCCTTGAGCCAACTACATCAAAGTAAACTCGCTTGCCCAATATAAGGTTATCCTAGGGCAAAAAAGTTAAACTTTAACTTTAACTAAAATTAAAAAAGTTAGGGGTCATACTTTAACTTTAACTTTAACTACAAGAAAGTTATAGGTCTTACTTTAACTGTAACTTTACTTAAATTAAAACACCCTTACTTTAACTTTAACATTAAAGTTATTTAAAAAAGTTATAGGTATAAAAGTCATTGATTTTGGGCTTACTTTAACTTTAACTTAAATTGACACCGGAGCCTTACTTTAACTGTAACTTTAACTTAAATTAAAGCCATGGTCTTACTTTAACTTTAACTTCAACTTAAATGAAAATGGTCTAGCTTTTTTGCCCTATTATCCACACATGAACGGGGTCTAAATTTTGAGGGGCCTTTCTGCCCAGTGAACGACCAAAAATACCCCAAAATTCGCAAAACTAAAGGCCGGTTCACACGAGGCAATTTGCAGGAGATTTTCAAGCAACCAACTACCAGGCAACGCCTAAGCAACGCGCGTTGCTTAAAAATCGCCTCGTGTGAACGTGCAGGCAATTTCCAGGCAACCAACATTTTTCAGTCACGACGTGCACGACTTTTTCAGGCAACGTGCAGGCAACAGCCAATCATTTTTAGCAATAAAACGAGCGCCAGTTTGAAATTTACGCGGGCTCAAATGTAATTGGCAGTTGCCTGCAGGTTGCCTGGTGATCGGTTGCTTGAAAATTGCCTCGTGTGAACGTATTTTCCCAAGCAATTTCCAGGCAACGCGCGTTGCTTGTAGATTGCCTGCAAATCGCGTTGCTTGCGCGTTGCCTCGTGTGAACCGGCCTTAATGGAAATTTTAAACAAAGTGCCATTTTTACCAATTTTTTCGGAAACCCTCCCCTTATCGGGCTCGGCGTCTTGAATATGGGGATTGGGGGATCTCCTCACCGGTCTCATACCTGCATGTATGTTTTTATCAGAATCGGATTAAGCAGATTAAATTTAAATTTCTTTGATTTCATTAATATGTACCGGATCAATCGGACTGAACTTATTTTAGTATACAAGAGGTGCAGGAACAGGAACCTATCGAACTAAACAGACTGAATTAGTAAAATAAGTAGGTTTTTTCTTTTCTTTTTTACTTTTCTTTTTCTGTTCACCCTTTTTTAAAATCCATTCCTAAAAAATTAATTTTAATTAACTATAATTTTCTTTCCATTTGTGTAATTAATTTATCATTTATATTTCCTATTTCTGCCTTGTGGGAACCGGACCGCAAGATTATGTTGCGCAATTTGGCCTCAATTTCAGATATCAGTGAAAACATGCTGGGTCGCTACGGGGGTCACTTGCCCACTTGTCCGCACTACAAGGGACCACCAGAGGTACAGAGCCTGACCTCGGGAAACCCAAAACACTTGGCATCTGCCATACACTCTGAACAAATTACGCCGTTCACTGTGAGTCACTGTCTTGTGTGTCTATTTCTATAATCTATACCTACCTCAATTGAAGTTTAATGTGTCAAGAAAGGGAGGGGGTATTCTTACCGAAAGAAAAACAGCATCATCATCAGAATGACCCAGGGGGGGATTCGTACCACCCATCTCTGGATCTGCAGACCAGCGCTCTACCGTTGAGCTACTGGGCCGATGTTGAGCTGTCGTATGTAAATCCCTTTAAGAACTTTAAGGGGCCTATCTTACTTCACATCCCTCCCCTTCTAGTAAACTTCGACCCGAAATTTCCCTGTGCTGTGGCACTACTACTATCTATGGGGCATGGGCACCCGGGGTGGAGGAGCGCCGGGAACCGTCCCGATTATATTACCTTTTCTTCTTTCTTCTCTTCTCTATAAGGCAAGTGCCGCGAGGTCCTTTTTTCTGGCCTCATCTTCTTCTGCGAACACTGCCCGGGACTGATAAGCTCTCACTCCTAGCCGGAACAAGGAGTGGCTCCACTGCAAAGCTACCTCGGCGATAATTCCTCCATATACTCTCACCACCACTCTGCCCATGCCGCTCAAGGGGGTATGTCCCCCCAACAACCCATACCTAACGCTACCTGACTCAGTTCTGCGACCAGGAGATTCCAAGGTTCGTCGTGGCGGCCTTGCCATGTTAAGAAAAGGAGGGGGGATTCTTACCGAAAGAAAGACAGCATCATCATCAGAATGACCCAGGGTGGGGGGGAATCGAACCACCCATCTCTGGATCTGTAGCCCGTTTCAATAAACTCACAAGTCCACAAATTTGTGACTTGTGGGACTGTGACTTGTGAATTCGGTTTCAATATCCCACAGGCACAGGCCACAGGTCACAGGCCACAGGCCACAAGTCACAAGTAAATTTTTAACTGTCACAAGTCGCTCACAAGTGACTGGGTTTCAATAAAATTTTTCACTTGTGACTTGTGTCACAATTGTGGCCACAAGCTCACAAGTGAAATTCAGTCTTGTGACATTGTTTTTTGACTTCTACTGTTTTATTTCACCATTTTTTTAAAATAAAATAATTTTATTAACTATTTGTGTATATTATGTTTGATTCTGTGTATATTATTTTTGATTGTGCGTATATTATTTTTTTCCTATTAGTTAAATGTTGAAAAATTTTGCCTTGTTTTTAATGGTTGTTTAATATTTTCACAACGAAAATATATCAACATAAACTTTTTCTTTAATCAAAATTTCAATTGAAATTAACTTCAAACAGAAATATCAGCAATTTCAATGATTTACAGTTGCTCGAAATTATTTTCATCAAAAGTACGTTTGAAAGAAAAAAACCATATTTCTCTTAATGTTACCACAAATGCCGGGGGACCTCAGAAAACGTTTCTGAAAATCCAGGAAGCGCAGGATTACTAGGATCTGCAGCAGGAGCACTAGTGCAAAGGCGTGTACCGCCCAATTCGTAGCGGTGAGGCAGTCCAAGAGAGTTCTCTAGTCCAAAAATTTCTAAACGAAGTTTATAATTTTCAAGTTCCAAGTTTTCCAATTGAGCACTCATTTTTTTCTTCTTCAATGTAATGTAATGTAATTCTTCAAATGTAAAAAATTATATTGGAAAATGTCAAAAAAATATTAAAAAGTCATTAGTTTAAATGTAGTAGTAAACATGTTACACATTTTTATGAAGTTTAAATATATATTTACACACAAAAAATATAAACAACTCCTAGCACGCGCAATCCACAGACAGCGAGTGCGCTTGCGTGTTTGTGCACATGCTGTGCGTATGATGCAGGAAAAATTTACTTGTGACTTGTGACTTGTGACTTGTGGGTCACAAGTGGCTAAATAATGTTATTGAAACCCGACTCACAGGCACTTGTGGCCACAGGCCACAAGTCACAAATTTGTGACTTGTGGACTTGTGAGTTTATTGAAACGGGCTACTGCAGACCAGCGCTCTACCGTTGAGCTACTGGGCCGATGTTGAGCTGTCGTAAATCCCTTTAAAAACTTTAAGGGGCCTATCTTACTTCACAAATGAATAATTTATCAAATATCGTTCAAATATATGATTGGTGTAAATTTTCTCCCGGAAAATTACATACTAGACTACTAGTGTATTTTTTCGGGGAAAAAAATTAGGGCAATTATCCCGCGGGGGGGGGGGGGAAATTTACACCGTATGACACCGGGTTGAACTAGTGAGGTTCAATGTTAAAAAAGACCCAAGTTTTGGCGCTCAAATTTTTAATTCCGATATATACTTACAGCAGTAGATATATATGTCCATTTACCGGCATTAGTGCAACAGCAGGATTTTCATGCAAACTTAGAGTGAGTTTATGGGTTTGACACATTACGAACTTTTACAAAGTTTAGTCCTGCCGCCAGCAAATTCCTGAACACATACAATTATTCCCCAACAGTTTTTAACAAACTTCTATGTGAAAGCTAAGTAAAAATTCATGCCTGTAATGCATGTAATTTTGAACCTCCTGCTATATTAATACAATTAATACAATAATTAATTCAATTTCATTGAATCTCAATCTAAGGTTTCTGAATTTTTTGTTTTCCTCATTTTTGCCGCATTTTTCCTGGTTTTTGGCCAATCGCAAAGTTGAAAAAGATATCTCAAATTTTTAGCTCTGAGTGAAAAAGCAATTTTTTAAGATTAGTCTGCATTATCATATGCATCAACTTTCATTCATGCAAACACTCTGTAAAAAACTAACAAATTCTAGTTGAGGGTTTGGTATTATATCTACTACTTTAATCACACAAACAGACTCTAAACAACTGATTCCAAAAAAATGTTGCGCATAAACAGAAACAACATGGACGATGGTGTCACCATCATGTTGGGCCAAAACTATTTCTTTGATATAATTAGAACTGTCAAGTGTCTGATTCTAACTGCTGAAGTAACTACTAGGACAAATTTTATCTTAAACTTAAGCTGGCGTACTTAAGGGGGTAGTGTCGCCAAAGCAGTCGACTTTGCGCGACTATAAAACTTTTTCAGTAAAAGATAGGTCATTCTTATTTATATATTATAAAAATATGGTTCAAGGCAAATATTTTTGCCAAGTTTCAGCAAAATTGATGCAGCATACAGTTAGCAGTGAAGTCGCAAAGTCGGAAAAATGACGTTTTAAAAACCTATTCACATTCGATAATTTCGTCACATTTAAAAAACTTTTTGTTTAAATTCTTTACACAAAGTAAAAGCACATATGCTCTAGTTTATGCACACAAAATTTAGTGCAAATTGCTTGAGTGGTTGTGGAGTAATGCCTGTTTGAACTGTGAAACTGTGCGTAACCTGTAAAGTACTCACAACAATAATGATCAATTGTAAAAAATTTAGACACTTATTTTGAAATCAAAAGAAAAACGAACCTTCATTTTTCATTTTTCTTATTTGTGGCCAAAAATTGTGCGTCAAAACATTACATGTACTTCACAAGCTGGCCAATCTGATATCTGGCTTGATTTTTTGAACTTTTATGTCTATTGTGTGATGTCTGGCTCACAAATGGTGATTGGTTAAAAATATTGGTAGATATTGGTAGTCTAGTGTCTGGCAGTAATTATTTGACACCTTATGGCATTTCACTAGTTTCTCAGTGGACGTACAATTTCAAAGCAAAATGCTCTCATTTTGCAGCCTATGAGCAAAACTGCTTTGGCGACACTGCCACCTTAAGCTACCTATTGGATTACTTAAAAAAATATCGAGGTCAAGCATTTTTCCTGTTGTGCCACAGCACAACAGGTCATTAATTTTGATTCTGGTGGATAACACTGTACTGTGAAAGTGCTGTGAACTTGTGCGTTTGTTTGTTGTGCCCTTTGAATCAACTGTGTGTGCGTCACTGCTTTGTTTAGCACAAAACTTACACAGCAATCAGCGATTACTTTCAATGTGCGTTCGTTTTGTTCATGTAGTTCAAATGATGCGCGTGAGTCACATTGTTGTCATTGTTCATATCTGGAAGAAATTAAGTGGCGAAAGGTTAACTGCAAAATACACATGCAAATTGCTAACACGGAACAAATCTTGTGCCTGAGTTGGGAAAGGCAATTATTACACCAAGAGTACATAATAGCGTCTCACTCTATATAGAAGAAGAGTGAGACACTCTCCAGCCTGCCTGTGTTAGCACAGGTAGATGCGCTGGTCGTTTTCAGGCCACATGTTGACATTCTATGCAACATGTGACTGGCCAATCAGAAGCGAGCTTCTATTCTCTGATTCGCAGACGCCTGTGCACGTGCTCCAATCATAAAACGGAATAGGAATAAAGGTTAATAACTCATTATTTATTCATAGTCTGGTTGTAAAAACATTAAAAAAGGTTTGCAAATACCCCTGGTGATATTTTGTCAAACTTTCAGCGAAATTGATTGAGAAACTTTGAAGAAATTCAGAAAAGTTTATATCTCAAAAGTTTCTCAATCAATTTCGCTGAAAGTTTGCCAAAATATCCCTAGAGGTATTTAAAAACCTTTTTTAATGTTTTTGCAAGCAGACTATGCATAAATAATGAATTATAAAAGCTTTTATCCCTATCTCAATGCTTATCAACGCATCAGCGATTATATACTAAAGTGTGTTACGCACGGAATCTACGCGCTGATTGGCCAGTCACATGTTGCACAGAATGTCAACATGTAGCCTGAAAACGACCAGCGCATCTGTCTGTGCTAGAACACAGGCAGGCTGGAGAGTGTCTCACTCTTCTTCTTTATAGAGTGAGAAGCTATTATGTACTCTTGATTACACCAACCAGAGTTTGTAACACAGTTTGTTGTTAAGACGTGACCGTAGTGGCACATCCTGACATATGTTCATTTAGATTGCCCAAATAGGAGCGTAATGTGAATGACCAAGTTTTTTTGTCATTTGTGAGGTCTATTTTATTGTGCTTGTTCTCAAAATTATCTCAATATTCTTTTCGAATTTTTGTATGTTGGTCTTTTAGCTTGTCCAGCGGCACGCTAAAGATTGTAAATCAGCCTTTTGTAATTGCTGATTGTTTAAAAATTACTTAAAATTTTTCTGGGCGCGGGTCTGAAAGTTAATCAATGCAGCCCAGCCCAGCCCAAGTGTGGATCAACTGCATTTTTGCACATTAATTTGGTTAAAATAATTGTGAACAAATTTTTTTGAAACACAAATGGCAGCAGATGCTGACGATGAAAAAAATTTTTCTGCAAACAAACTAAATGGTGATTTTTAGTTCGACAAAATGTGGAGTCCCTTTTCAATTTCAAATGCAGTCATTTTGTATGTGGTGCCAAAGTTAGCAAGTTTCGGATATTTTGTGTGGCTATGAATTGGTTACATAATTAATTTAATAGGAAAGTATATATCGTTGCACAACAGGCTTTAGCTGACCTCTGGTCCGTTTGCTTAAAACCTTTGGCTTGAATACTTACTGAAAGTTTTGCCGCAGATTGAGCTTGTTAGCTTACATACCTTAATTTAAATAAAACCTATTTAAGCTGAAATTCGATCGAGCCCAAGAGTAGGATAGTTTTAAATAGAAGCTTAGATATTACCTATGTTTTATTACGTCTCGCCATGCCAAGACAGCAAGGAGGGTTTTACTGGAAGAAAGACAGTATCTTCATCGGAATGACGTAATTGGGGTTCGAACCACCCGTCTCTGAATTTGCAGACCAGTGCTCTGTTATGTGTATATCTTTCCGTCTACTGTAGCGTAGGTATTCTACCGTAGGACAACTAAGACAGAGTCTATTATATAATTTACTGACACATTTAATCAAGCGATAGAAAAGTGCAAATACTATAAGCTACGGAATATTTCGGAGAAAAGGTACAAACACAGAGCATAAAAGGCACAAGCACGGAAATTCGAAACCCTTTCGGTGACAACCTGAACTATCGGAAGAATCGTACAAGACTAATTTTGTAATAATTTTGAAAGTTTATATAGTAGTGGAAAGTGCTGATAAAAGTAAGATAGTGCTGTAACTGGCGACGGAAATTCGGCGACTATAGGTCGACAACGGAAGTATAACGCAAACATTACATAAAATGTGATAAGAATGGAAGCCAATAACATTCCAAACAAGAAACCAAAAGAACGACAATCAAGCTACAACTAAGCAAACACACAAAATACGTATAGTTCTGTTCATCACTCCCTCCTCCTACAGCTGTGTCCCCACAGCTTAAGGGTTCACGGGGTCACATCAGATTGCATCACATCGCATTCAGATAACATGGTCTTAAACTTAATCTATTCAGCTCAGTTATGAATGCGTACGAATGCAATTTTATACAAGAAGCAAATAGGACGGAAAGTTAGTACTTCAACAGAATATATAGTTAACGGAAAGTTGCAAAGAAAATCAGCACTAAAATAATCAAGCGATCAGAATAGGTAATAACAGGCAATAATAGGCACAGTAAAACAAATTGTAAAATTAGCTCGTGTCGACCATCCGGAGCCGCAACTGAGATACAAACCGAACAATTTCTTGTAAAATTTTAAGCACAGCATTTGGGGCCAGATGGTATCCGTCGTTTAGCAGACATCGTTCGGTTTTCAACAGCGGGAACGGGTCAATAAGTCGCAGTTGTTCGCGATACGGTTCGGCGGCCTCTCGAATGGCTTGATGGGCCGGGCGGATTCTGTCGATGAATCGGTCGTTTCTCATCGGAGGGAGGACTAGAACCACACGGATCTCGAGAGCCTTCGGAAGATGGTTTGAAAAAGTTCGCGGTAGATTCGGAAGATGGGTCCCCTGTACGCGTGGTTTGCGACGTCGTTGGTGCCGATCATGAGCGTGAGCGTTTTAAACTCGGTAAGGTCCGTGCGCTCGGATAAAATTTTGACCGCCTCCTTGTCAGGGGAGCGTCCCTTTAATGTAGTGAGGCCGGGGATGCAATCGTGGAAAGTGGGATGACCCGGACGAATAAGACGGAATTGTGAATCGCTCAGAACATAATGTTTGCCGTCGTCGGAGCAGACCATGGGTGAAAATCGGAAGAGAGTGGTAGTAACCGGATACGCCATGTTACGGAATTTTGGAAGAGCAATCCAGAGAAATTCTTGCACAGCACAAAAGAACCCCTTCCATCGCCCGGAAGTTGGCTGCTCAAGATCGTCGGGTCGAGTCGGGTTGTGGTGGGTAAAATTTTGAGATTTCGTCAGGGAGTTCATTTACAGCCGATCGGAATTGGTCAAAAACAGCCATACACACTGACAAAACCTCGGTAATAATATTTCCCAGTTGCGTATCGAACAGCTCGCACGGAAGCATTGTACGGCTCAGTTGACTACAGAACCGTTTAAGGGAAGTAACGTCGTCGCGAGCCAAGAGGTACCGGGGTGCCTGAGCGGCGGCATCCCGCTCTTTGCGGCCAGCACAATTCAACACCAGGTATAAGATAGCGTCTAACGGATTTCGAAAACCAACGCCGCCGATCGTAAGAGGCTAATTCCCGCAGAGGGACAGTACCTCTCGGCTAGTTTCTATGTTGAGCGACGGCGAATCGGCCGGTGGACAATCGGTAGCTGTTTCGACTTGGTTTGCTAATGGTTCCTCCGTAGGCTCGGTCCGCGGAAGGGGAGACGGAGCTTGTGGCTCTTCACGGTCACGGTTACTGCATGCCTGGGGGCCAAGCTCGGAAGGACGGCGCTCGACCAACGGCCGCGCAGCTCGGAAGCGAGCGCTAGATACGGAAGCCGTTTCGGCGCTTCTGCTGCTGTCGGAGTCGTTATCGGTTGAACTGCTGACCGAGTCTGAGTCGGAATTTCTGCACTTATACTTTGCTAAACCAAGCACTGTGTCGAAGCACGATCCCATTCGGAGAAGCCCAGCTAAGATATCAGCTTGATGTTCAGTTGGAATATTAGGCAAGGAAGTAACAATTTCAGTCAATTTAGTTTGTTCAACACGGAAACGGTGATTCGCTCGGCTAATATATTGCATTATGCAATCTATCAATCAATCTATAACTCGAACTCGGAAGGTAAAACGGAATACAATCAAATCAAATCTGAAATACACATATGACATTACTTTCTCGGTACGACACAGAAAAAAGAAAAAATAGGAAAGCTCATGTATGTAGCTATTCTTCTCTGGGTGAGAGATACTTTTATAACTCTCGTAAATTTTTCTATCACTCGTTTTCAAAAATTGAATTTCTTTATGAGTGGCGTGTTTCATGTTCTTCGGGATGATTATAATATGGCGAGTTTCGAAAGTATCGGAAATACTAAACTTTAGTATAGTACGAAAAAGAATGGAATATAGTTTGACATGAGGCGATCGTAGTGTTGCCGGATGAGCAATTTTTTTTGAAAAAAATAAGTTTTTTGTTAAATCAAAAATCATCACGAGTTATCGGAAGACGAAGTTCAGCATTGAACAAAAACACGTGTACACGAAAGACAAGCACGAGCGGAGGATAGCATGATTCGAACTGTTTGGCTACACATTTAAACTGGAGCACATTTGATTAGTTTTCCGCGGGAAAAGTATCTATTTACAAACTGGCCGTATTTGTCAAAGAAGATAAGCTTCACCGCTAATTTGTTGACACTCGTTTGGAAAGTCGGTAATACGGTAGTTATAGATAAAATTACATACGATAAGAAATTGGCGGAACGTTATAACACGGGGGCACACAACTTAATACTCGATTTCAATAAATTTAAGTTGTGAAGATGTAGAATTGGCGGGAATGTGAGTAGCACCGTACGTTGCGTCGTAACCAAAGCAATCAAACTATTCAATATACAGTAGGCAATTGACTCAGGTAGGGATACACGTTTTATGTTGTGACATTTACGTCACAGTCGGATGAGTTAGTGTTTGGTACGTGTGGTCCGAGAAAGGCTTTCAGACGATTAATATGTACGCGTAATTCAGGTGCTCTCGGTTTATCACAGAGTCTGATGACGACATTGGGCTCTTGAATTTGTAAAATTCTGTAAGGTCCATGCCATTTCGGAGTGAATTTTGCCGATTTAGACTTGCTGATTACGGGTGACTGCATCATTACGCGATCGCCTATTCGTAATCGGAGGGGTTTAGCGGAAATATCGTAGCGTGTCTGTTGTTTCTCTTGTGCTTCCATTATTGCCTTTTTAGCACTGTCTCTGGCTTGAGTTAGTCGGATAGTTAATTCGGAAGGATAATCGTGTGTTTCTATGTATTTAGATGTAGGCAAGTGCAGACCTACATCACTCGGAAGGGTCATATCACAACCAAAGAGCAGGAAAAGAGGGATTCTCGCGTAGAAGTTTGCACACTAGAGCGATAAGCCATCAGTGCTAGCGGAAGGGTTTGTCCCATGATTTTTGATTTGAGGCCGTATAAAGGGAGATGACTTTGGCCAAGGTCCAATTGAATTTTTCCACTAGTCCGTCTGTCTGCGGTCTGTAGGGAGTAGTGAAGACTTTCTGCGTCGATAAAATTCTGCAAGTGTTTTTTACTAGCTGAGAGGTGTAGTTTGCACCCCGATCGAATAACAATCGTAGCGGAGCACCATATCTACTGACCCATTCATTGACAAAGACTTTTGCCACAGTTTTGGCTTTAATGTCCGGAATCGGAATAGCTTCAGCCCATTTGCTGAGGTAGTCCATGAATACTATAATGTAGCAATTGCCGAAATACGTTTGCGGAAGTGGACCCATGATATCTGTAGCCACCAGATCAAAAAGTCCTGTTACCGGAATCGGATTGAGGGGCATT
The DNA here is from genome assembly GCA_030248245.1 of Trissonchulus sp. WLG1_4. NCBI lineage: Eukaryota > Metazoa > Nematoda > Enoplea > Enoplida > Ironidae > Trissonchulus > Trissonchulus sp. WLG1_4. The sequence continues at coordinate 34,100 of JASANF010000526.1, forward strand.
TTGGAGTAAGCCGGGGGTGCTTTCCTGCTAGCACAAGCTACACAGTTGCGGCACCAGTCACGGATATCGTTGTGCATATTAGGCCAAAAATACCTTTCTCTAGTTTTCTCCAGAGTTTTTGACACGCCAAAATGACCGCCGGAAGTTTCATGATGTCTACTCGCAGTTGCCGTAGTATTACCAATTGCCTTTTTTGGAACCCTTTCTGTTTCGGAAGTTTGCTAGTACTCTAGTCAATGTTCCATCAACGATTTCAAATTGCGGAGCGTATTTTTTCACGTATTGTGACAGGCGTGGATCTTCTGGAGTTACTGCATTACGGAGATAATTGATCATACATTGAATTTCCTTGTCTTTCATCTGCTCTTTTCGCAGTTTCTCCATGTCAGTGTCGGAGTCGATGTTTACATGACACACGTTGATACGAGATAGCGCGTCGGCAATGATGTGAGATTTCCCAGGACGGTATTCAACCTTGAAATTATACTCTCGCAAGGTTAGGCTCCATCTAGCTAATTTTCCAGTCGGATGGGCTGTTGTCAACAACCATCGGATGGGCTGATGATCAGTGACTATGGTAAACTCAGCATTGTATAAGTATTGTCGGAGTTGTTTGACAGACCAAACGACGCATAAGGCTTCTTTTTCAACTACGGAATAGTTTCTTTCGGACTTCGACAAGGCACGGCTGATGAATGCGATCGGTTTTTCTAGTTCCTTTTGTTTCTGGTCGGACATCACGCACGTCTTTAGGCTGTGGCCACTGCTTTATAGCTTTGACCTTGCTCGGATCTGGGTTTAATCCTTGGGCGGAAACAACGTAGCCAAAATACGGAACTTCATCTCGGCAAAAATTGCATTTCTTTAGCTTGAGTTCCCAACCGTCACGTCTTAGTCGGTCCAGGACTTCTCGGAGTATCAAATGGTCATCGAAAGTTGCGGAGTAGACCGGAATATCGTCAATGTACACCATACATGTTCTCCACTGCAGTCCAGATAGAGTGAATTCCATCCGTCGCTGGAACGTAGCGGGTGCATTGCATACGCCAAATGGCATCCTATTGAATTCTTTCAGTCCAATAAAAGTTATAAAGGCAGTTTTTTCCTTGTCTTCCTCTTTCACCGGAATTTGCCAATAACCTGAAGCCAAATCAAGAGATGAAAAGAATTTGGCACCTCCTAGAGAGTCCAGAATATCGAAAATTCGAGGTAGCGGATAAACATATTTTTAGTGACTGAATTCAGCTTACGGTAGTCCACGTAAAAACGTTTAGTGCCGTCCTTTTTCTGCACGATGACTACCGGGCTTGACCACGCGGACGTAGACTCATGGATTACACCTTGTCGCTCCATATCTTGTACTAGCTGACGTAGTGATTCACGCTGTAGTAGCGTGACAGGATATGGTCGTTGCTTTATCGGAGGGTGATCTGCGGTGTCGATAGTATGCTCAATCGCTGTCGTTAGGCCCAAATCGTACTCATTGCTTGAAAACACGTCTCGATATTGGGTACATGTCGCGTGTCAGCGTGCACGAGCACGAGATTTTACCCCCCCCCCCACCCCTAGGTGTTATTTGCGCTATTTATATTATAGCTTATAGTTATTATAGTTTCCAGCTCAAAAACGCCACCCCCCCCCACCCCTAGGCGCTATTTGCGCTATTATAGTTTCGAGCTCAAAACGCCCCCCCGCCCCCCCCGCTATTTGCGCTATACACGCTACGACAGGTACCCCCCCCTTCCCCCCTCCCCTCCGCCAAAATGTTATGTGTATATCTTTCCGTCATGGGCACTTTTCGGCAAAAAATGAGTCATCAAAGTAAGTAAAAACATTTTAAAACTTGAATCAAAACATTTCAAATTTTATTATTCAAAGTTAACAAAGCCCTATGCTTACTTATATAACCCGATATTTTAACCGTATTTTGATGCAAAACAATGCACACATGTAATTACAAAACGAAAAGCAATATAAAATCCTGCCGCCACTGAGGTGGCGGCAGGAAAAGTTAACACCTAAAGTCTGACCAAATCTAACTTCATTGCTTCATAGCAACTTAGTCGTTTGAGATAACCCCCATAATGTATATATATATATTATTCGAAAGCATTTTTGTTGGAGATTTTCATGAAATTAAAATATTTGAAAAAATTTTGAGTCAAAACTTTTAATTCGAATAAAATTGATTTTTTTCGGCTAATTATTTGAAACCTAATGTATTACATAATATCATTCGATAGCCCTGAACATTCTGCGAAAAGCTAGCTAAAGCTAAAGAACTGAACTATTTTTTGGTATTATTGTACCCAATTTTGAACATAAATAGCTGAAAAATGACTGTAAACCTAACAATTATTGAAAAAATTTAATGTCAAATTTTAAAATTTTATTACTTTCACAGAATGCGCGGAATCACAACGCGTCCATTGATGCACAATTTGTCGCATTTAGTTCAGCATTTGTTGAGTTACAGCGAATTAAACGGACCAAAATTAATGCCGTTTTTCAATGAAAAAAATCAAAAATTAAAAAATCGATAAATGTTGACAGGTGCATGCTACAGTCATGTTGTATATATCATTCGACGCAGAATGTTAAGGGCTATCGAATGATATATAATACATTAGGTTTCACGCATGCACATGACACGCTGACAAAGCACTTAATTTTTGACAAGTGATGAAAACTGCTATTTCTTTTAGCTGCATAACTTTTTTCAATTAAATTACAAGTGCATGTTTTTGGTATCAAATGAAAGCTGAAAAACTGAACTATTTTGTGGTAATAATTATTTTACGCAATTGTGAACAAAAACAGCTGAAAAATGACTGTAAACCTGACAAATATTGAAAAAATTTAAGGTCAAAATTTGACAATTTATCAATTTCACCAACTGCGCGGGGTCACAACGCGTCCATTGGCGCACTACTTGTCGGATTTGGTTAAGTACTTGTTGAGTTACAGCGAATTAAACAGACCAAAAATTCCGTTTTTCAATGAAAAAATCAAACATTAAAAAATTGATAAATGTTGACAGGTGCATGCCACAGTTATGTTGTATATATCATTCGACGCAGAATGTTAAGGGCTATCGAATGATATGTAATATATACATTAGGTTTCAAATAGTTAGCCGAAAAAATCAGTTTTATTTGAATTAAAAATTTTGACTCAAAATTTTTTCGAATAGTTTAATTTCAAGAAAATCTCCATCAAAAATGCTTTCGAATGATATATACATTATGGGGGTTATCTCAAACGACTAAGTTGCTATGAAGCAATGAAGTTCGATACATACATTTTTTGGTCAGAATTTAGTAGCATATCCGTTATTTGCGGTTTGTTTTGCTGTTGCAGTGTTCTACTAAATAATTATGACACTGTTGAGCTGTCGACACTCGACCCACTCGAAGTAGACCGCAACCCACTGTATTCTTTTTTCTGCTTATTTTTTTCTTGGTAGCACAAAGGGGAGAGGATTTTTGTGGGTTTTAAGACGCTAGGTGGTAAGGTTAGGTGGGTAAGGTAAGGTTTGGTCGGTGGTCCCATTGTGAGTATTGGAATCCTCCCTCTTAGTGACCCCCTGACCCCAGGAGGGCCAGGTCACGTGACCCCAAAAATTAGAATTTTCGGAAAAGAAGACCCGCCAAAGGTTTCCTTTTTTAAACTTTGAATTTTTGGTCATTGGTTTGGCGAGAATATTTTAAGAGTAAATTTTGTCCGATTCCGAATCCGAAGCTTAGGCTGCGACCCCACTGGATTACCTGTATGTAGTTGGGCCCCTTAGGTGTAATTGTGGCCCCAAAAATAAATCCGGAGTTTATTCCTCTCTAGGACCCCACTGAAACGCAGTTACGGCTAAACGTGTCCCCGTCAGTCGTCACCCGTCACAAAATGTTATATATTTGTAGATATGTATTTTGGCAAAATTCAATTCATTGGGATTAAGGCTAAATTAATTGAGAAACTCTTATGAAATTGAGTGAACCTCATAGCTCAAAAGTTCCTGAACTAAAGGGAGGGTACCCAGGTCAAAAATCAAAGTTCTCCAATTTTGCATATTTTCACATTACATAGGCAAATGTGCTCAAAAAAGCCGATAAATAGCCATTTGTGAGACTTTACATTTGGTGTCACGGCACATGTCATGGACGAAAATTTTTAAAAATATTTGACGGGAATCCAAGGTCTACTTTGACCTTGGACCGTCCTGGAGTTCCGTGGTAAGGTTCCTACAGTAAAGGTTCGTCTGCCTAGAATAGAGGAATAGAGGGTCTTATGCCTAAACGGAGACTGTTGTAGCCAGTAGCCACTTCACAAGTTAATATGTGAAGTACATACGATAGTCCCTTAGAGTACTAAAAAGGATTTACGACAGCTCATCGTCGTCCCACTAGCTCAAATGGTTAGAGCGCTGGCTATGCAGATCTACATATTCAGATCCAGAAATGGGTGGTTCGAATCCCCTCTGGGTCATTCTGATGATGATGCTGTTTTTCTTTCAGTAGAATCCCCCCTCCTTTTCATGACATGGCGAGGCTTCCATGCCGAACTCCGAATCCCCTGACCGTGGTTTGAGTGAGGTAGCATTGGGCTGTTCGGTGACACAGTCTCACCCTTAGCAGGAGCACTGCAAACTGGAATGAGTAAAATAGTGGTGAGCATATGGAAAAATTATAGCCGCTTGTAGCTTAGTATGTAGTGGGGCCGCTCCTTTTCCCGATTAGGAGTGTGAGCTTATCCGTCTGTGGCAGTGTTCGCTGATGATGAGGTTTGGGTGAGACCTCGGGAAACTACCCTTTATAGAAAATAATAGGGACGGCTCCTGGCGCTACCCCATACCGGGACTTCCATAGCTATTAGTAGTAGTGCACAGCCCAGGAAAACTTTGGGCCGAAGTTTACTACAAGGGGAGGGATGTGAAGTAAGATAGGATACCTAGAGTACTTAAAAAATTTACGACAGCTCATCGTCGGCCCAGTAGCTAAATGGTCAGAGCGCTGGTCTGCAGATCCAGCGGTGTGTGGTTCGAATCCCCCTGGGTCTTCACGATGATAATGCCGTCTTTCAGTAGAATCCGCCCTCCTTTTCTTGACAAATAGTTACGCACTATTTGGTGTATATTTTTTGCCAACGATTTTGATCGTAATCTTTTATCAAACCATTTGACTATTTGGTAACTAAAATTTTTGTTCATTCTCTTTGTAAACTGTAGCTCAACAGTTTTCCCATAAAGTTTAATTCTTTAAGACTGATACCTGGCTTGCGTTGTTACTTATTGTTTTTCAGCCATAGTAAAATGGTGTAATAGTGCAGAGCAGGTAAATACAGATTTTGACTTACATCTGGTACGCAAAAGCTCACAAAAAAATAAAGCCAACGCCTTGAATAAAGCCCCCGTTCGGAACTTCACGAAAAAATAAAACCCCCGCCTTGAATAAAACCCCCGTTTGGACCTTCACGAAACAATAAAGCCCCCGGGGCTTTATTCGAGGAAATATGGTATAATGCATTTTTTGTGAAGTCATTGACTGAACGGCCATACGGCTTAAGCCTAGTTCAGCTGCATCAACATAGGATATTTAACCGGATACATACCAATAAATTGACAAGAAGAGTAACGAATTTGACGATAAAGAGATGGTGTGATTTTATCGTAACAATGCAGCTAAGAAAAGAAAAGAAAAAGTTCACTTTCGTGATAAAGCTGATGGGAGCCCAGTTACCTGACGAACTTGTGCCCGTTCAGTTCAACAAAGGTCCTATTTGAGAAAGAAAAAAGATAACATATTGGGTATCTCGAAAACATGATCTGGACAGCAGCAGTTACCGTAGTCAGAGTCCGACAAAGTTTCAGTAAGAGCTGACAAATTTACAACACATCTCCGCAGATGGGTATGGTGAGGTCATAAGACCAATTGGGTAAGAATCTCATTAAAAGTCTGACCCTGCCAAAATCACCGGGTGGTGAAATGGTAACTGGTAAGTGTAGTAGAAATGTTTTTGTTTTTTTACGTATGATTTTTAAAAAAGGGCAGAAAGAAGAAAAGATGACTAAAGGCCTATTCATACGAGGGCGCATGAGCGGGCGCATTCTATTTTCACACTGCCTTCTGCATTATTTCACACAATGCAGTATTCAAGTGTGCGTGTGGGCCCGCTCATGCGCCATGCAATGCGCCATGGCGTGCGCCATGGAGCAAAATGCGCCCTCCTCGTGTGAATAGGCCTTAAAAGTTATCGTGTGAATAGGCCTTAAAAGTGAAAATATTGTTATGCTGCTACACTCAAATGCACTCACGTCTACAATGACGCGCTACACTGCAGATGATTGCTGAAATTATCCATAATGAGCTGTCCTAAGGCAAAGTATGCTAGCATAATACACTGTGCATATAGTGGTAGGTTCTAGGTACTTAATAACTCTAGCTACTTGTAATCACCTAAAACTTTTCTAAAATCATTACATCGACCATTACATCAAGTTGAGTGGTTGTTGAAACAGCTCTCACCTACATACCTTACCGCCCAAAACATAATGCATTATTGTGACTAGCACTTCAGTACTCATGTGCTATTGTCACTAACCTTTCCATTTTCTTGTTTATTAATTGACTGAATAAGATTAATTAAAATGTAGGTAGGCAACTCGTTACTAATTTGTTTCTTATTTTTCATTTCATATTTCTGCCATGTGGGACACGGGCCCTAGGCATTTTGAAGACTATGTACTAGTAATAGGACTAGCAGCCACGACTTCGTCTGCCACGACTACTGCTGCTATATTTCTACTGCAACGACTATCATGACTGCTACTACTAACTTGCTACGACTGTTCCTGCTACGACTGTTGTTACGACTGCTAATGCTATTGTTACGAATACTGCAGCTGCTACAAGTGCTGCAGCTGCCACTATGGGTTCCACTACTATGGTATCACTACTCGTCTGCTACTACTACACTTAGTCCGACAACCACTAATGCTGTTAATACGACGACTGTTCCTGCTACGGCTGCCACAGTTACGACTGCAACTGCTACGACTACCACAACTACGAATGAGGCTGCTCTACTTGCTCTACTTCTGCTGCTACCACTACCACTACTTCTACTTCTAGGCAACTACGACTGTTTCTGATACGGCTAATGCTGCTGCTACGACTGCCACTACGCCGACTGAGGCTACTTCTGAGGCTGCTTTACTACTACTGCTACCTCTACCACTACTGCTACTACTAGCCTACTACGACCCTCCTGATTCGCCTAGCGCTGCTGCTACCACTACCACTACTACGACTGAGGCTGCTCTACTTCTACAGCTATCACTACTACTACTACTACTGTTACTAAAAGCCAACTACGACTGTCCCTGATACGACTAGTGCTGCTGCTACGACTGCCACTACTACGACTGAGGCTGCTCTACTTCTACAGCTATCACTACTACTACTACTGTTACTACTTGCCAACTACGACTGTTCCTGATACGACTAGTGCTGCTGCTACGACTGCCACTACTACGACTGAGGCTGCTCTACTTCTACTGCTATCACTACCACTACTACTGTTACTACAAGCCAACTACGACTGTTCCTGATACGACTAGTGCTGCTGCTACGACTGCCACTACTACGACTGAGGCTGCTCTACTTCTACTGCTATCACTACCACTACTACTGTTACTACAAGCCAACTACGACTGTTCCTGATACGACTAGTGCTGCTGCTACGACTGCCACTAGACGATTGAGGCTGCTCTATCTCTACTGCTATCACTACCACTACTACCACTACTACCATCTACTACCATCTACACCACTACGACTTAAAGCAGCAGCAACTACTACCAACTACTACCACGACAACGACAAAAGCGGCGGCAACTCTACTACCTACAACAAAATAAAATATTTTATTAAAATAATAAACTGGGACACTCACGACTGTACCCCGCTTGCGGTAACCCCGTTAGCGGGATCGGAAGTCAGGTCTCAAAACTCGCCCTAAACTTATCCTTAAACACCCCTAATATATACTACTAGTAAGTAACAACTATTAACTCCCCCCATTCGGTAGCTTAGGAATACTCTTGTATTGAAGTTACTACTCATAGCCTGGTATAACTTCAACACAAGGAAGAGGTGAATCTGTGCGCAAAAAAGTGCTCGAACACCTTTGGGCGTAAAAAAAAACAAAAAAAAAAAAAAAAAAAGGATATTTAACCGACATTATCACATTGGTTTTAGTTTTTCTAACTGAAATAATTGCAAAATTTACTGAATACTACTTAACAAGGGCGGTTCGAATTTCGATGTAAAGGATTTTTTGTCGCGTTATTTGATTAATTGCGTATGTAGATTATATCTTGTTTATTGCACAACCTGACCTAACATCGGAAATTATGAGTGTACTAGAAAGGATGTGTAGTCACCGCAGAAGCCAAAAGGAGGCAGGGTCGTAATCATTCGTGGTTGCCATGTTTGATTTGTATGACATTGTAGAAATCTTTAGTTGAAAGGGTCGGATTCAATAGTTTCAAACTCTATTTTAACAGTATTACATAACATATGTGAAACCCATGTTATTCATTCAGAATTCTTAAGCTCAAAGTTGGCCCCACTAATATTGGATCGACCGTGAAACTACAACACAATTATTTCATTTTGGAAAATTAAGTAAATGGTTCACAAAAGCATCATTTTCCACTGTTGGCGGGAATGAAACAGAAAAACTACAACGAAGGATATTTCAACTGCAGCGATGTACACTAAATTAAAGTTAACGAACGTGAAAAGTATCTTGGTGAATGTGTTTTACAGAAGGGATACGATAAGTTTAATTTCAATATCTTGCTTTTAATTCACGTTACACGTATTTTAGCACGAGCTGAATGAGTCAATTCAAAAATATTCTTTGAGTGTTGGTTAACTAATATGCACACGTCGCGCTTCGTGTTTCAGTGCGTATAAACTGCTGAGTGCACTCTACAATTTTATATTTTAAAATACTTTTTGATAAGTCATTGACTGAGTTGCGCGTCTGTAGCCCTGCAAAGACGTGATTCTAATGCACACTGTGAATGCAGCAGTGTGCACTTAAGGTGGCGCTCAGGGGAACCGACTTTGGCGTTTAATTTTTTCAGCGACAGTTTTGACCATAATGTCTTGAAGGAAAGTTGTTCAAAATAAAAATAGCTTTCATTTGATGTGCATATTGTGATAAAAAAAAATTTTTTTAAATTTTTTGGACAATTTTGTAGCCGTAGCAAAAAATTTTTTGTTTCCATATAAAATGATTACTCATATCATTGAAATATGCTGTTTCTTAGCTTTAAATTGATGTATTAAACTTAAGAATACGTTGAAGTTTTGCTCAGTTATTTAGCCGTGAAAATAGCGAATCCAAAATGAAAAACCTACAAAGCTGATAAATCTTCGAAAATGTCAAATTTTTGATTTAATTTCTTAAAAAATTGAGTATGGCTTTTTGTAACTTTTTCAACGGAAATATGCAGTCCTAGGAAAGGTCTAATTTTTGAAAAAGTGAAACGTGTGGGCAAACCTTACATTTTTGCGTAGCGAAATCGACTATTTTGTTTGGACCTGGGTACCAGCTGCCGTTTGCGATTGAGTTGAAAATTTGCACAATGAAAGAAAGAATATAAATGCAGACGTGAAAGTTTTTAGACTTTCAAATTTTGGCCCGCAGCACTTTTTGTAGTCGCTCAAACACGACTGATTTTTGAAAAATCGATTTTTTGCAAAGTCAAAAATAAAACTAAAAAATCGAAGATCAATCACGTCTAGATTTTTGAGAGATCTTTCTATTGATACCAAGATCATCAAAATCGGTTAAAGTTTCGCTGAGTTAGGTCAAAAATAAAATTAGTGTGAATAGGAAATTCGACATGGTCATAAAATTTGACACATTCACATTAAAGTGCTGAACTGTATTGTAAATAGGTTTTTTTGATGTCTCTTTGATATACAATTAAAGTGGTATTGCTATTTATTGCATGAGCTGAGCGCCAAACATGCGTTTTGTTGCTGAGCGCTACCTTAAGGGGGTAGCGTCGCGAAAGCAGTCGATTTTGCGCGACTATAAAACTTTCTCAATGAAAGACAGGTCATTCTTCTTTATATATTCTGAAAATATGCTTAAAGGTAAATAATTTTGCCAAGTTTCAAAAAAAATGATGCAGCATACAGTTAGCAGTGAAGTCGCAAAGTCGGAAAAATGACGTTTTGAAAACCTATTCACATTCGATAATTTCGTCACAATTAAAAAACTTTTTGTTTCGATTCTTTACACAAAGTAAAAGCACAGATGCTCTAGTTTATGCACACAAAATTTAGTGCAAATTGCTTGAGTGGTTGTGGAGTAATGCCTGTTTGAACTGTGAAACTGTGCGTAACCTGTAAAGTATTCAAAGCAATAATGATAAATTGTAAAAAAATTAGACACTTATTTTGAAATCAAAAGAAAAACGAACCTTCATTTTTCATTTTTCTTATTTGTGGCAAAAAATTGTGAGTCAAAACATTACATGTACTTCACAAGCTGGCCAATCTGATATCTGGCTAGATTTTTTGAACTTTTATGTCTCTATTGTGTGATGTCTGGCTCACAAATGGTGATTAGTTAAAAATATTGGTAGATATTGGTAGTCTAGTGTCTGGCAGTATTTATTTGACACCATATGGCATTTCACTAGTTTCTCAGTGAGCGTACAATTTCCAAGCAAAAAGTTCTCATTTTGCAGCCTATGAGCAAAACTGCTTTGGCGACACTACCACCTTAACGATTGACAAAATCCAAATAAGTCCTAATTCAAAAACCTAAATAGGCATTAATTATGGGCACTATCTATTATTATTTATTATTATTACATTATTAGGGCACTATTACATTTAACTGCTGTCGAACCGCATTCTGACTAGCATTGTTGTTAATATTGTGTTTGATTGATTCTGTATTATTTCGAACTTAAACGTAAACTACGGATACATATAAACCACTTCTAACATCGTGTAGTAATTTATAACTGTTCTCATTACTGCGTAGGTAGTTAAAACGCCTGAAAGGTCACAAGGCTACAACTCGCCTGCTTCGTCACAACAACAAAAATATCCTTTGCAAATACAACAGCTGCAAGTACTACCATATTGACGCGACAACTATAGCGACTACCACGACTGTTGCGACCACAACTACTATTACGACTGGTTCTGCTACGAGTGGTGCTGCCATGACTGCTGCAACAACGACAGCTACTACTACGACTAGTGCTGCAACGATTGCTTCTGCTACCACTACAGCCACTATTGCTGCTGCAGTTACGACTACTATTACTACTACGACAGCCACAACTGGTACTACTACTGCTGCTACAACGGTCACTACGACAACGACTACTGCTATTGAAACTGCTGCTCCAACAATAAATGCTACTACGCTGCTGGCAAAACGACCACTACTACTATGACTGTAGCCTATACGTCTTTTAAAATTGTGATTACTACCACTGTTGATACAACCGCCGCTACTACGACTACTAAGACGTACTGCTGCTACTGCGACTGCTGCAAATATAACGGCGGCTACTACACTACTTCCACAACAACTGTTGTTACTACAACTGCTGATACGACGACTGCTTTATTACAACGACTGCTGACGCCGCTAGTTCAACTACTGTTAAGTGTTAATACTTCTGCTGCCAGGACGACTGTTGTTACGTCGACTGCCGACGGCCACAAATTTGCACACAGCTACCAGTGATACTACCACTGCTTGTGCAGGAGCTACAACCGTTGCTACAATACTACTGTAAACGACTACTACTACTACCACACCCACAACTGGGACTACTACTGCTGCTGATGGAACTACGACTGCTGCTGCTGCTGCAGCTACGACGACGACAACCACTCCTACAGCTACTACTGATACTACTACTGCTGCAGTGATGACGACAACTACTACTAGTGCATACTACTACTGCTGCTGCTACGACTACTACTACTACTACTACTACTACCACAGCCACAACTGGAAATGCTGATGCTGCTGCTGCTATACCAACTACTACTACTACAACTAGATGCCAGAAAACAACCATCCCGCGAACGCAGAAAACAAACAGGTCGAATTTCTGATAGAGAAGTAAAGTACTTATGCGTCAACTAATTAGCCAACTACAACTACTACAACTACACAACTACTACTTTAACTACTACAATTACTACAACTACTACAACTAATACAACTACACAACTACTGCAACTGCTACATTTACTACGACTACTTCAACTACTACACCTACACAACTACTACACCTACTACAACTACTACAGCTGCTACAACTACTACAACTACTAAAACTACTACAACGACTACAACTACTACAACTACTACAAGTCTACAAATACTACAACTACTACGATTAATTCAACTACTACAACTAACAACTACACAACTACTACTTCAACTACTACAACTACTACAACTATTACAACTACTACAAGTCTACAACTACTGCAAGTACTACAAATACTACATCTACTACAACTACTACAACTACTACGACTACTTCAACTACACAACCACACAAGTACTATAACTACTACGACTACTACAACTGCTGCAACTACAACAACTACTCAACTACTACAACTACTACAAGTCTACAACTACTGCAAGTACTAAAACTACTGCAAGCGTACAACTACTAAATCTATCACAACTACTACAACTACTACAACTAACAACTACTACTTCAACTACTACAACTACTACAACTATTACAACTACTACAAGTCTACAACTACTGCAAGTACTACAAATACTACAACTACTACGACTACTTCAACTACACAACCACACAAGTACTATATCTACTACGACTACTGCAACTGCTGCAACTACAACAACTACTCAACTACTACAACTACTACAAGTCTACAACTACTGCAAGTACTAAAACAACTGCAAGCGTACAACTACTAAATCTATCACAACTACTACAACTACTACGACTACTTCACCTACTGCCACTTACTGATACAGCTTCGACGACGACTACTACTACCACTACTGCTGCGGCTGCAACGACTACCACTAATACCATAGCCAGTAGCCACAACTGGTGCTACTACTACTGCTGTTTCAGCTTCGAGTACTACTACTGCCACTGCCACAACTGGTACTACTACTGCTGCTACTGCTGGAGCTACAACTGCTGCTGCTGCAGAAGCTACGACAAGGACAACCACCACGGCCCTACTACAACTACTACTAGCTGCGTCTACAACTACAACTACAACAACATCCCCAGAAACATATACAGCTTCATCTTCGACTACAGCTACAACTACAACTTAGACTACACTATTACGACTAAAGCAGCAGCAACTACTAGCAACTACTACCACTACAATGACTGAAGCAGCGGCAACTACTACCTACAACAAAATAAAATATTTTATTAAAATATTAAACTGGGACACTCACGACTGTACCCCGCTTGCGGTAACCCCGTTAGCGGGATCGGAAGTCAGGTCTCAAAACTCGCCCTAAACTTATCCTTAAATACCCTAATAACTACTAGTAAGTAACAACTATTAACTCCCCCCATTCGGTAGCTTAGGAATACTCTTGTATTGAAGTTACTACTCCGTAGCCTGGTATAACTTCAACACAAGGAAGAGGTGAATCTGTGCGCAAAAAAGTGCTCGAACACCTTTGGGCGTAAAAAAAAAAAAAAAAAAAAAAAAAAAAAAAAGGATATTTAACTTACCCGGAACAATTACGAGGAAATTTGCCGCCATAATTACTTAAATACATAAATGCATACCTTTTTTACCGCCCTCACACCTGTGGTGTCGCTCGGAAACGAAATAAATACCTAGAAGTGTGATTTTCCTCAAAAAACATCCATATATAAACTGTAACTGCTAACTAGTTCAACTGCATCAACTCCCAAGACCATCACTGTGTTGTTCCAGATCCGCAAAGTGGGCTACCACGCCCCCCTGGGTCATTTGTCGGCGGAGCCCTCTCCCAGGCCCCTGAGGCAGTCCCGGACCCCCCTCCGAGCTCACCGGGAGGAGGAGCCGGTCTGGCGCCTCCGCTCGGAATCCCAGGACTCCCTCCCCCGGCGCGCCTCCCGGTCTAGCCAGGCCACGCCCGCCCACAGCAGTATTTACTCCCGGACCCCCGCCATTCACGATTCCGGCGACTGCACTTGCTACCAGCCGCTCCTCAGCAGCTACTACAGCAACACTAGCCACACACAGTCCGACTTGGACTCTTCGCTGATCATATTCGAGTCCAGGGCTTAGATTACCTATGTCTGTACATTGTGGCTGGGTTCTGCTGGAGTTAGAAGGTGCTAAGCTTGGTTGATTTGTTATCGGAATTTATATATGTTTGGGTCAGACAATATGGGTGGAAGCATAAACGCAGTTTAACAATAAAACCAGTGTAAGGCTCGATTAATATTTACAGCCGTATGTCTGTTCAGCCTGCAAGAATGACCTCACTACTCACTAGCAGCTTAGCGCAGTGGATCAGCCAGCGCCTCTGACGTCATTATTTCGTCATTTTGTCGGCTGAACGGACATACGGCTGTAAGTATGAATCGACCATGAGGCGCTCTATTTCACACCAGGAACATCACGAAAAACTCTACACATTCGAGGTTTATCCTTGGACTACGTTTGGCAAGACTGCCTTCATGCATTCCACAGGATGTGTTGATTGTGACTACGAGGACCCCACGATTGTCATTGTCCACTGCCACAATTAGTCCACACTGGCTTACAGACTAAGGCTCGATTCTTACTTACATCCGTATGTCCGTTCACACGGCAAAATTACGAAATAATGACGTCAGTAGTAGCGCATAATATCGGCATGTGACGTGATTATTTCGTAATTTTGCCGGCTGAACGGACCTACGGCTGCAAGTATGACTCTAGCCTAATCCTTACGGTTATGGACGAGTAGGTATAAATCGGGCTTTGCCCACATAAGGTCCTGTATATCTACATGTATACCTACGACCTACTTATGACATGTAGGGACATTAGGTATATACAGCTAGTCTTTTATTTCAGTTGAAGAAAAAAGTTAGTTCAACAAAAGAAACAAAAAATGACTTTCTCATCAATCAAAGCCATAGTCAGAAATTACAACTGAAAAATTAAGAAAAAGAAATTTTTTGGAAAAATCGCAAAAAGAATTAAAAAAATTTCAAGTGAAATAAAGGAGTAGCTGTATAGAACCTTGTTGATATAACTAAAAACTACATGTTCAGGGCCCAATTTTTCGAAACAAAAGTTCTCCGTTTCGAGTCGATCAGATTAGAAGTTCTCCGTTTAATACACGCAGGGTTTCTAAAAACGGAGAACTTTTTTTTCGAAAAATTGGGCCCAGGACAAAAATATGTGTATATAATATGCTCTTATTTTATGCCAATGCTGATTGTAGGTACATATTTGTGTTCATTCTTTTTACTACATAAAAGAATAGTCGCGAAAATATTGACAACTATGTAGTAATTCTACCAGCGTGATTATTTCGAAATTTTGTCAGCCAAACGGTAAATTGCTATTAAGTAGCTTTACTCACAGAACGAAACTAACTTCGATAGATATAAAGCTTCGAAGAAGCTTGGTTAATATAAAAAAGATAAGAAAACACACAAAAAACTACAGAAATCTCTTAGCTCCCTTAAAATAGCTCTACCCTGCCCCTTGTCTCAAGTCAAAACTTCATAAAACATTTTTCATAACCACAAAACTTTTAATTATAATTGCATTTTACTCAATTAATGCAAATAATTATATAGACTATGGGTACAATAAATAACATACACCCATTCAAACTGACAGCGTTTGTGCAAACAACTATGTATTATGAAGCCTTTCAAAACGTTTCATAAAAAGAACTCTACAAAAAATTCTACCATCTTGTGGTTTTTTACCAACAAAAAAATCAGCCAAGTTGTTAGGTCATGTGAACTTCCAATAAAATGTTCACGCAGAGTTGGAAATAAATCCAGGGTTACAAAATATTCACAAACCCTTCCGCGGCAATGTACAGATTGACCGTTCATGTGTAACCCAACAAAACAATAAATAATCGAACCAGCATTAAGTCGGTGTTACCCGATTCCACACAACAGTTACACGATTATTCAAAATTAGATTTAGTGGATTAGATTTCAAATATTCAAGTCCTATATCCGGCACATTGTTTCCAGACAGTGCCGGATATGGTTTATACAAGGGTCCGGGGGTAACGAACAAACTGTAAGAGCTGCTTTATTCCCGCAGGGCCATTAAAGATTATATACCATATACGGCGCTGTTCGGGAATAATGACGCCGGATTCTTAAAAAAGTGCCGGATATAGGACTTGGGCCTTTCAAATTAATTAAAGTACTGTACCGAAAAACCAAGTAAAACCACATAAACTGCATTGTGCCTAGCCTAGGTACATAGTCACACGGTATACTACATGCAGTCGTGTGATTAATTAATTAATTAGTCGTGTGATTAATTAATTAATCAAATTAACTTAAATCCATTCCACTAAATTCAATTTCGAATGTCAGCATCAAAAAGTATCCTCAGCTGAAGATAATAATACCGTTTTGAAAGGTTTGGAAATTTTGTACTGATGTGACAGTATTTTAAAAGTTTTTTAGCATTTTTTAATATTTTAAGGTTTTGAAGTTTTAAAAACCAAGCACAAAATAATGACAAATTACGGTTGCGCTGCTACGTTTAGCCCCAGAGCGGACCAACAGCCAATACGGCTGCTACGCTACACTTATAAGAAAAATTTCACCATATTTGTTTACAGTAATATGCAGCATAAAAATAATATTAGCCACTTTTTATCAGGCGAAATTATTAAGCACAAAGCAAACCTTCAAAAACGAAATTATCACCTTCATAGATCAAAAAATATTCTAATCAGAAAAAAACAAAACGTATGACGTTTCATAGGAAAAAAAGAAGAAACAAAAACAATTATGAACGAAAACAGAATACTACTGAATTATTGAACAAAAATAAATCAAACCACAAAAATACGATGTATATACATTTAACCAAAACACACTAGTAACGTAGGTACAACCATACATGTACACGGAGTCTCAGTCTGGGGGGCTATTGTGCCGGAATTTTCGAAATTTTAGGGGGGCTTGTCCCGACGTTGCCTACTAAGAAAACAAAAACGCAAAAAATTTCAATTTTTGCGAAAAACAAATTTTCGGCAAATTTTCGCCTATTTTTTTCAAGTTTTTAGCCTTTTGCTCATTTTTAAGGCATTTTAAGCACTAGGGTAATTTTTGAGTCGTTCAGGAACCTTGCTTTCAGCATCAAGGAGAGGGGCTTGTCCCGGTACGTCAAATCTGATGGCGGGCTTGTCCAGAAATCCCAAATCTGGGGGGGGGGGGGGGCTAAGGGCTTGCCCCCCCCCACCCCTCCCCCGAACTCTTCCATGTACATCTGTGGGTACATCGAACAGTAAGGCATGGAAATTGAACGTTTAACACTGTGGCAAAATTTACAGAAAAAAATACCATTGAAAATGACTAATTATTAGTTCAAAAACAGAGCGGCAGAATAAACACAAGGTTTTTTACAGTTGATACTTCAACCCTGAAGGGCCCATTCCACCAACTGACTTGACGAACCGTCAAGTCTGACCAAAAATTGCTGGACCCCTACAACAATAGAAAACATGTGATTTCATTACGAAAAGAACGAATTTCAGAAACCACAATTACCAGCTATAGTCGAAAAATTACGCCACCTGTTTCAATCTCAGGGTTCAGCAATTTTTGGTCGAAATTGCGATAATTTCAGTATATACGACTAGAAGGTTTAATGACTTTGAAAAACCTCCTCTATTAAATATATATAATCCAGTTTTAGCGCGTTGCTTTTTAGTCAGATTAAACGTATATACTAATTATGGACGCTCATGTCAAGCATGCATGTGAAATCCTTCTAATACGGTGAAAGTTTACGAATGGGTTCGAAGTTTAGACATCGGACTAAAATTAAGCAGCTGGTGCTGACTTACGTTAACTCGCGTTAGCCCGACATGCTTTCAAAAATTTCGGATTAAAAATAAGTCCAGTCCGTTTAATCTGG